>SMSQ01023414.1:0-12674 GCA_019453375.1 Ctenoplectra terminalis
AAAAAAAGTGTTGAAAAAATTGCAATTCGTCAGAATCGCGAAGAAAATGGTAAACGTCAGTTTTACAATTCTTTTTTATCTCAATCTGTAATAAAAAATTTTTAAAACACGTTTCGTGGATGCATGTCAAATATACTCGTGCTGTAAATTTTACCGAAATCGGATATCGTTATAATTTCGATGAAATTCTCAGCACGTATATTTAGTTTACATATACTTATTGCTAGCTTGTTTTTGTACTAACTGTTACAATTTGGTTCAATAAATTCTTTGATTTAAAAAAAGATATTGTGTTACAATCGCCACGTACTACGGCGCAGTTGTAACAATTTCTTCGGTTTCTGTGTTTTACAGTCCCTGGCCATCGAATTAAGACCACGTTTGAAAATTTCACTTTTATAGCTATAACGTTATGTCATATATGGAAAACTGTCTTTGGTTATTCAAATTATTACTAAATATGTTGATAACGATGTATACATAACGATTGATTTGTTACTATCCTGATAATAATGAAACTGCGTGGGTGACGAGCGATTCTAAAACCAAAAACATCCCTTTGCTCCCATGGCCAAGCAATTCTCTCAACTTGAATGCCGTAGAAAATGTCTAGAGTCTGCTCAAAAGATTAATTTACAACTCTCCAAGCATCAAATTATCTGAGTTGAAAATAAAAATTATAGATATGTGGGAAAATAACGAAGATACAAAGCATACGATCGAGCAATGTACACGGAGAATGCTGGAAAGGAAACAAGCTGTCATCAAAGCAAGGGTAGAAATATAAAATATTAACGTGTGTTAATAATGTTATGTACAGTAGTAGTGTATTAGTAGTTACTAAATTATATCGTTACAATTTGAACAGGCCTTTTAATTTTACGGAAAACATGAAAAATACTGAAAATTTGTAGCGGTCTTAATTCGATAACCAGGGACTGTATTAATAACTTAGTTATTACCTGTTATAAAGAGAGGATTTCGATATAAAATTTTTTATTGTAAATGTAACTGTTCTTGAGCAACTGAAATCCAAAGTCAAATTGTTGCTTTCGTTTCCGGTCTCCTCTACTAAACGATCGATGCTACCTAACCAAATATGATTTTCAATGTTATAACAAAAGAAAAAAGAAAAATTAAGAGTATAGTAATGAACGAACAAATTCAAATTTGAATCAATGGAAAATCAATTTCGTCCCCTCTATCACGTGTGCGTAATTCACAAGATTAGTAATTCGAAGCTGACAAACATACAACCGCTATCAGAAATCGGAAGGTCGACCAATGCTTTTCCAGTTGGGGATTCGAAAGCAGTGTAGGTCGGCGAAGAAATGGGGTGAAAAAAAGGCGCAGAACGGACGGTGGTGGCGGCCAGTACGATATTTAGGGTGCAGCGATAATTCATAGTGTCTACCGTTGGTTGTACACACCAGTCACGTGACCTTTGTACGGCCTTACTGGCGCAGATGCGCGAAAGGATACAGGAGGCTGGGCGTGCATGGTTGTGTGCACCGAAGGAACGAGAGCATGAGAGCTCCACTGAAACGAGATAGAATTGTTCATCCATAAATTCGTGCTGCTTGGCGGAAACATTTTCCGTTGTTCTTTCTCGCACCATCTCTCTGATTCCCTCTCTGTCTCCGAGCTTTTTTTCGCCAATGGAAAGCAGAGCTTCGGTGAAATACGAGCGCGATGTCGGTCCCGCAAGCAGCTTGTCTCGCAATCGCTGTTTTGTTAATTGAATTCCCTGTCTCGAATGGTTTCACATTGATGTGTAACACGGACGGGAATAAAAGAAAAAAAAAAAAAAGGTGCATGCGGTGGACGAGATCGCGGTGTGCTTATATTACGGCTTTTGCAACGACTATTGAAGATCAAAGCTTCCTCCTTTCAATCCACTGTCGAACTGTATGGAACAATTTGAATAAAAAAATCCTGAACAAATAGAATAAAACGGATAATAGAAAACTATGTTATGCGCGAGGTAAATCTTTTTTTATGTTCGATCAAAAAATTTATCAATTGTTGTAATGTTCCATTCGACTGTTCTGGAAAACTGCTCTATCGATCCTCACGAGATAACGGTGTACGCGAGCAGAAAGAGGTCGACGTAATTTTCGAGATAAATAAAACACGTGAAAAGGTAAGCTGAAGAGAAACGTGTAAGCTTAACAATACTAAGATCGACCATTAATACGTTCACGTAATCGCGTTTCAATACGATGCTGTGTCGGACAACTCTATCTACGACCACGCATTTTCGAGACCGTTGTCTGCAGAAGATTACGCCAAGCTTAGGGCAATAATGACGTCCGCCTACGCACGGTCGAATCCGGATCAGAACTAGGAATCCCATAGGGAGATAGGCGAAGCGGAAGTCGGTTTTCCTGCAGAAAGGTTTGGGCGGTTTCCCCATAGGGGATGCTCTTCGAAGCTCACCGTTATCCAGATCGCCGGCTATCGGAATAGCAATAATAATCAATTGTCCATGTAAAAGGTCCGACAAGTTACATGATCGGGAAATAACTGAAATCAATTCACTGGACGTGTCCGGTAGCCAGAGCCCGTCCAACTGCATCTAGAAATGTCGGACACGAGGCGGAGGAGGAAAATTCAGAAAGGGTGGCGAGAGAAAAGAGGAAAGTGTGAGGTAGGTGGACAGGAGGCGTGGAGGAAGGGTGAGAAGGGACATTGGTGCACTGTGGGTCGTAAAATGCATCTGCCCTCCCGTCCACTGCCGGCAACGGCTTTTATTGTGTTGCGTTGCAACACTTCTGCCTCTGCGACCCGCCCGATTTCCTCCTCTTTCCCTTGTCCTTCGCTACGGTCTACCCTCGCCCATCGGCTCGACGAAAAAACAACAACGCCAACTGATTTATAGCCCTCGTACACTCGTTAAACTGATTCGATAGATTTTACTGCGCTTACGTCCATTTCTTTTCTTTCTCATCCCGCGACCCTGTCATTCTCTCGCTCGAGTCCTTTCTCACCAGCTGACCGTCTATCTCTCTCTTTCTGTCTTCACTGGTCTGTCGCTTTTAATCTCGTATCCTTTTCTCTTTTTTCGCTTCGGTCTACCCGAGGCTTACAAGCAGGCTTACATCGTTCAGCCGGGCTTACACGTGCCGTCGACATTCCGAGTAAAGCCATTATTGCACGTTGCGATTTGTGCTGCGGTTCCTGCCCATTTCGACTTACGCCCCCCCTGGCACTTTGCCACCCTGTGTTTCCTGATATTTTTTTTTTGTATTTTTTTATTATTATTTTCTTTTCGAAAGCACCTTTAGCCGGAGAAGTGACTGTTCGCGAGAAGAATCAAAGATGTCAGTAGATTTTCTGATCGTATTAGAGCAATTAGATCGAGGAAAAAGGTTGCTTGGAAAAAGAGATTTCTTTCCAATTTATGAGAAGCCTTTAATATCGACGAACTCGTTTAAGTCATTATTTTTTTTTTTTTTTATTCTTTGTGCATGCGTTTCGCGTGTTCTTAGATTTTGTACGGTATTTCCGATAATGACAAGCTGCACAACAGGTTTCAGGAATTTACATTTGTTACAATGTTTTTAAGCTTGTTTGAGCACGATGTAAGAAGCTTGAACTACGTTACTTTTACAAAATAATTTTATATTAAACTTGGTTAGATATACAAACGAATATTTTCCTTTCTTCGTTACGGAAAAGTGTGTTTCTTCGTTATACTCAAAACCACCGTTCGAATGTTAACATTGTTAACGTTTCATATAATTAATCCAATTATGAACGTCTCTTTATATGTATCTAACGTAATGTAAAGTAAAAAAATTTTCCACGAAAATTAACCATAAAAGTTATCTGTAAAGAGTTATATATATATTCTATGAACATATTACTTATCTATCAAATAACAATTGAACAATTCACCGCAAAGGAATATCATTTTATTTAACACTAGATTTACGGAACCCGTCAATTTGACTCAGTTCAGATTTCATGCTTAAGGTTAACAATCATGCATGCAGAAAATGTAAACAAAAAATAGAACTTATATACGAAAAGTGTACTAAATAAATCTCTGCTAATAGAAATCTATTAATTTGAAGTACATTGAACTAATGTAATCTAATGTAAAGTACACTAATGTAAAGTACACTGAACTAATGTAAGGTGGAATCAGGACTTGAACGATAATTAAGGAATATAGTCTGTGGGCGTTTTGAATACTATGTTTAATATTACTTGCGTTCACATTGAAGGCTACTACAATAATGTCCTTCTGGACTATTCGTGAGTCGTGAGGAAGTTCCCGCCAGTATGCCTGCCTTAGTTTTATTACCCTAAGTTCCAAGGAATTTCCCTTAAGTGGGGAAGCGTCTTGACGAAATGCACATGGCCTGCTTCAGCCGTTTGTTTACCGCGATTTTCTAACACTCGGTTCAGATTTCGTGCTTAACCCTTTCGCTACAGACGCATTCTCCGGTGCGCTACTCTCGCTGAACGAACCGCCGCTTCAAAAGTGTGCACTTGAGGAACGACTGTAATCGGCCGTCGTACGCAGAGCGAGTGTAATCGCCCGTAGAAAGGAAAGGGTTAAAAAATTATCGCGTAATGCAATTAGAAAATATGAATCATCATCGATCAATCAATATATATAAAAAGTTAAGGAATTATTCTTTACCCCTCGAAAAATAGATAAAAAAGTGAAAAAAAGGGATGTGAAGAAATAGATGTTAAAAGTGGAAATGAATGTCTTAATGATGTTCAATGGAAGGTTTTAAGTGTCTTTCAGTAGTTCACTTAAGTCAACATTCGTACGTAGCGAGTGTCAGACGTTGGGTGACTATAGTCACCGCTCGTAGCGAAAGGGTTAAGTTTAACAATCATGCATGCGGAAAATGTGAACATAAAATAGAATTTATATACGAAAAGTGTACTAAATAAATCTCTGCTAATAGAAATCTATTAATTTGAAGTACACTGAACTGATGACGTTACAAAAAATTTGTATTTCAATGTGCCCATCAAAATGAGCCAATCGATGTCCGTAAACCTAGTGTTAAAAGAGAAAATGCGCGATTTTACGGCACGTAAATCCTGAACCATGGAATACGTCTGCTAATATTTACCGAACTGCTTAAGTTTTGCAGATAAGTGTTGGGCAAGCGTCTAAATTCATCGCTTGAAATATAAGAGAAACATCGTACGATTCGAGGAGTATCAATTATAGCGCAGCGTTCCCCACCCCAATACACAATTAAAATTACGTAAGCGCATAACATCAAGGCGTTTTACGTTTCTGTCACAAAAATCAGGCTCGACCAATCGGTAAAACATATTCTATGTTAAAAACGATCCTAACATGATCGTTATTATGATCGACTATCAAGGTTTTCTGTGTGTCTTAAATGCAGTACTTGTAATAAAAAAACACGGAATTCTTTCTCATAGGCCCTCAAAAGTCAAGAGTTTTAAACTCCGTGGATGAATGCCACGGAACAAGTGGTTTCTCGCTTCTATGTATCATGAAATGGCGCTATTATGGCGGCAAAACATAATTTCACTATCCTTATTATTTTTGCATCTGTTTCGGAAAAAATTTATACTTTATACGGGACAAGGATACGGATTATAAAATTATTATTAGGTGTATAAATAAGTTCTAGCTGTCTAGTGACCTTATAGCGAGGCCACGAGTTACATCCTTCTGATTTACGTCGTCTCTACGTAACGCGATAGTCAATTGTTTTTAACCGATATTTCATGCTACGCGAGTTTAGTTTTTAATAAATCAGTCTGCAAATTATTTATAGATCTAATAACACACTCGCGACCGATGGTTTTTGGGCGAGACGTTTAACCGAATACCGCATATAATTTCTAAAAATCTACAGCTGAATACCGCGACGGTCTGCGATTTAAATGTGCGTGAATATAAAAACTGTTGCTGTTTGATATGATGTTTATAATCATTTGTTGTTTAATTTCTATGACTGTACAATGTATCTACTGATACACTCACATTAGTTTGTATATTTGAAAAAAATTTTAACTGACAATTTCTGTAACTCGACAAATCTGTAACTAACTGATTCACTGGACTAGTAATAAAAACGAAAAAGAAATTAAGAGTTGTAAAGAAAACCTGTTAGACAAATAAAGATCATCTAATTGGAACTAAATCAAAACTGTTACCGACAAAACGAAAATGAGAAAAAGAATCTTTGGTAATTTATTTTAAATGGTGATTTTAAATTGATATGCACTGAGTAATTAGAAATTATGGATCAATAAATTTTTTTTTCTTATTAATACCAAGATGAAGAAAGAACAGATTAAAGCGATATCATTTACTTCTTATTTATTCAAAATATTATACACTGTATGTACTGATTTTCCATTCATAAAATCAATCTGTGTGCTTTTGTGCTCAAAAATTTGCAAGGACTCCATAATCTACGTTATTTAATTAATTTTGATATTTTTTTAATAATCTCGACAACTTCGTGCCTAATTTTTTATTACTATTTATAGTATTGTTTTTATGACCATTTTTCCACAACCAGATTTCCACAACCTCGGTGGAAAAAATTGGGGTATAGTCACAACTGTTCTTAAAAAACGTGAAAATTTGTTCATCGCAACACTACTTTAAAATTAATAATGAAACTAATATTAAAACTACTATACTTTGATAAGAAAAAAAGCTAATTCAAAATATTCGCGATATTTGGAATTCGCAACACTATGAAATTAACCGACCAAAGTCAGATATCTGTACAATTTAAAATACTACTCTGAAAAAAAAACACAAAAATTATTATCGCAATACTAACAAGTTATTCTAATATCACTCTCGAAGCAAATAAATTTTAATTAATAATCAAAAATTTAAAAGCAACACTAAAAGCAACCACGACCGGTACTTTTCCGCAACTCTAATTAAAAACACGAAATCTTTATTTATTCGCAACTCTAATTCAAAATCATAGATACTCTTGAACCATCAGCGACTTTAATTCAAAACACGATGCTGCACATTTTCGCAACTCTAATTCAAACCGTGATCAATTATTCGCAACGCTAAATCAAAATCCGTGAATTTACAAGGGAGAATTTGCTGCAGCTGAAAAGAAAATCTACACATGCAAGCGAGCATAGTGACAAAGTAGTAACAAGAATGGTCCACCATTCGAAAGAATCCTTTCGAATTCTTTTAAACGGTGAACCATTAGAAGGTCTCTTCGGCACGTAGCCTCTTCTTTTCTTCGGGCGCGATGCCCGCTGAAACTTAAATCTAGGCTCGAGATTCCCCGATAACGGACCCAAAAAAGTAAAATCGCGGAACCTGTATGGAACACACGTGGACGACCAACGATCACAAGAATCATTGTCCGTGCACACATGTAGAACCTCGAGCAAGAAAACGTTCGTTTCGGGATCTAATTCGCGACCACGACCGCGATGGCGACACGAGCCGCCAAATTCGAAAAATCAACCTGGTAAAATCGAAGGCAAATGACATTCCCCGTTCGCGCCGATTATTACCGTTGATTAATCAAATTAAATTTCCTGAAACAGGTTGGTCACGCGAAAACGAGCCTACCCGATCAGAGACTGTGACCACCCTGCCCGGCACTACCTACTTACAATTAACAGTCACACCAGAAAGTATGCTACCTATCCTACCTATTCCTGTATTCAAAAAATGGCAAAACAGGCATACCAACACACATCGCTCCACGGTTCTCACTCGAGAACCCGGGCGCATAAACCTACACTAGAGAGAACGTCCCGGGACGCCTCCGACACCCGAGTTCTGGCATACAACCTTTCACACTCTAATGTACGTACCATTATACTGAAATCGGCTGACAAAGGCTAGCGACCATTGCGTATAACGCGGTAAAAATGGGCGTTTACTTTTATCTTAAATTTAACTAATTTTAATTGAAAACTGGACTAAATGATACTACGTTTGGTACCGTTTAATTGTAGTTTAATTATAAGTCGAATCGAGGATCCGACTTTAATATATTTACTCTATTGTTCTACTTGATAATAGATTTGGTATTGTTATTGGAATAAATAAAATTCATGGGAGTGAAATAATTACTTGTGCGAGATTTGACTCAAAACGACGCAATTCCACAGCCTAGGCACACACACAATGTGGAAAATACGTCGCGCACGATACACTAACGCATTGTCAGCCGCTGAGAAATTGCATTATGACTTATGGACTAGGTTCATCGGGCCGATTACCATTCTCTCACTCAAGTAGCACCTGAGCACGTGAGTGAGATCCTGGCAGAGGACGCGGAAAGGGTTAAACCTGAAAATCCTGACTAAAAGAATGATTAGTACATATATTTCGATTCTAACGGACTATCGCTTTTTAATTCTCTTTTTTATTTTATTTCAAATCAAAATGGCTCTACTTTATTAATTGAATTGAATTGTTGAAATTCTAAGAAAGGATTTGTTGAAGAAAAGTATATTTATTTATTAAGAAACATTGAATTTAATCTGAGACTCTATGGAATGAAACAAAATGATTCTAATTGTAAGTTAAATATTAAATATCTTTGGTAATTTCTTTATCAAAACACATTTTCAAAAACACAAAACTTCCAAAGCCTGTTGCTTCGACTCAGAAATTCACCAATCACGATGTGTCTTCTTGTACATTAATTTTCATAATTTTCAGACGGAAATGATTAACAGTAAGCATTAATATAGTTTTATTTCAAATTATAAAATAACTTTCAAGTTAAATATAATGAAAGATAAAGAATGATCAATTATACATAATATAATTTATTATATTATACATTATCACAGTAATAATAATACAAATAGTTATTATTGTGCAATAATAATAATCGTAATTCTCGAAGTAATGAAATCGGAGGGTATTCGACTTCTACACTACAAAATACAATTAAATAAAATCATTCCAAAAATAATAAACTATTAAAATATTCGACTAATAAAACATTTCATTTCTTCATACAGATATTCGTATGGACAGTTCAGTTTTTCTAAATATTATAAATTAATATTGATCAAAAATACTTATAGTAATTAGTATTAGAGAAACGCGATGTACAAGAAGACCCCAACCAGATCTAATAAATATAATAGAATGAAAAAATGTTACTACTCATGAATATAATATATATCCATGGTCACTATGCTCCAAAAACAATTACATAATACAACCAGTCACTCGTGCCGATTCGGATCTTTCATCCTACGACGTGATTGAGTGACCAGAGGAACCAAAATGCATGCGACTCACCAATAGATGCGATGGATGAGAGGACCTCAAAGGAAATCATCCTGTCAAGGGGAAGTGTCTGGTCAAGGGGAAATCATCTGTTAACATAAAAAATAACTATCCTAAATAAAATGATAAATAAGTTGATTTGAAAATAAGGAAGTATACGGATTCAAAAATTTTATTTAAATAAATGATATCCAAATGATTTATTTGCCAAATATTTGATTATTCCAACTAAATATTTGGTTAAAAAATTATTTATAAAGTGAAAATTTTAGTAATTAATTGTTCCAATAAAAGATTATTTTGATAATGTTCATACCTGAGTATAATCAGGGGAAGAAGTCCTGAAGTCATCCATCAAGCCCATGGATTGAATAGAAGCTCTGAAAATCTTTAACAAAACACAAAATATTATAATTTGTTCTTATAGTAATAAAACTGTTTATTTGAAAATTTTAAGTTAGTGGGTAATAGAATTTTAATAAATATGAATTGATTTGAAATTTTGACAATAATAAAAATTAGGACTTTTTAAAATTTTGATAATAATAAAGATTTGAAACTTAACATCTGTTAAAATAAATTATACTATTTCTATTTTATAATGTTATACTATTGACTGTTCCAAGATACTTTAATTTTGACTTTAATACAGAAACAAAAATATAGAGCTTTTTGAATTTTCAACAATCTTCAAAATTAATGAAAAAAAAGAAAAAAAAATTGAGCAAAGTATAAAGTATAGAATTAATTAAAATACAAAGATACTTACAACATTGGCTTTTGGAGCCCCGCTAGGTTCCTTTCAGCCAGGTACTGACTCTAATACCGGTAACGAATATTTTAAATAAAATAAAGAAAATAAATGAAAGACTAAACATGACCGTGTAATTATAAACGACGAACAAACACTGATTCTAGTTTCGCGAATAAATCTACTTAATACAATTTATACGCAGCAACACTGACTCTACTTGTATGTTTGATTACTATAATTCATTTTATTTAGAGTTACTATGCTTTGACAAATAATAAAAAAAACTTTAATATATCAAACACTGACTCTACTGACCGCATTGCGCGCGGCGACAAAAAAGCTGTGGAAAAAGAAAAAAGAGGGTAAAAAATGACTCAAAACTATTTTTTAATATTACTCTATCTACTGAACATTTGTCTAAAAAATACTGTTTTTTGCAAATCCATCAAACTACTATTATTCATTTTTCATTAGTAAAGGTACTATTTCAATATTCTAAAAACAAAATTCTGAACAATTATCAAATTCAAAATATTAGAAATATAATATTATTGGTTAATATTACACGAATATTGTAATATAACTGATTTGGAAAACTACGAGACCTATGCTGTGAATATTCGTTGTCAGACTGTTAACACGTTGACTGCGACGCGCGTTTACAGTAAAATCTCCTTCGGGCCACGCGTACCGCTGTACGAAGCGTATTCTTCGTTATATTAATTAATTTAGTTTACTTATTATATAATTAACTTAGTTTATATTAATTAATATTCAATAGTTTTGTTACTTCCTCAGCGAAATATCTTTTTAAACACATACGAATATTCTTCGCAAATAGTCAAATAAGCCCGATCAGAAACTTTACTGTCACCCGAATATGGGTGACGTGGCAGTCAACGTGTTAATTTGTTCATATTTTCTAACCGTGAACTACTACGCGTTTTATAAACACTCGAGAACGCCTACAAAAATCAAAGTTCGGTTCGTAAACACGCACAGATTGCGTGATATGCTATAGCGCGACTTTCGCGTGTGGGTTTGCGTCGAAAGTTGTTTGTGTTTACAGCTCGCACTGCTCAGAGGTATTAGCAGTGGTAAAGCAAAGAAACGGCACGTTTAATCTTTTCCTGTCTCATCTTAGTGTTCGCAATAAAGCATGAAATTATTATCTCAGTTATATTACACCAGTATTACAAAAACACCAATCATGTATCATATATTAGCAACGATTCGATAAAAAAGACAATAAAAATGCGTTCAACATTGATATATAAATTCTGTGTTACCAAGTTGTCATGAGAAGCCATTATTGAAACGTTGTGACGTCAGCAGCTCGCTGTTCCTTGTATCTCAAGTTGCCAATAGAACAAACTATACGTAACAAATAAAAATCGCAAACTTAAAACAAAGCTTAAATAAAGCCTAATTATATCCTAAACCGAATCCAAACTGCGTTATAAACTCAACATCTAATCCATGAACTCGAAATATTAAACAATGTTTAACAATCGAATAGACAAACGACAAAAAACCAAAAAATTATTTAATTTATTCCCACTATGTTTATAGATTGTTAATTATAATCGTGATAACGCAAACAATGGTATACGGTACGTAGTATTTGTCGAAAATATACATATTTGTCTAAAATATAGATAGAACAAAGTTAAGCAGGGTTAGGAACCTTAATTCGCGAAACGCGTCTTCTCGCTGCGCCATCTTCCAAGGAAATGACGACGCGTGCGCCGATCACTTCCGAAGGCGCAGTGGGAAGATCGCTCGGGCCCAAGTTTATCGGGTTTGTCAACGCCGTCGCAAGCTGAATGAACACTTGCAAAATATTTTCTGTTTTGGTTTTAGCTTAATAAAATATTTTTTTTATTTGTTAGAGTTGAGAGTTTCAAGAATCGTTTTTTTTAAATTAAAAAATATTCGATGTGAATGTTTTCATAATAGTTTGAAATAAAATCTATTATATCGCTAAATTGTGTTATTATGTATTTTATTGTTGGTAAAACTTTTTATTAAAAAATTACGTTAAAGGCACTTTATTATTGGTAAAATTGATTGGTTCATTTTAGTCGTATCCTGTGTGAACGTATATATCGTAGTAAATGTTATTTTAATTATTTGTATCACTGTTAACAATAAATTGTTGTACCCTGGCAAAAATATTCCGGAAGACTGTTTTTCTATCTGAATTTTGAGATGTAATAATTAATTGCATAAAATGTATTAATTATTCGGTTAAATGTATACCCAAGTTTAGATAACACATTCGTAAAAGTCGTAAGTTATTAACTATTGTGGAAAGAATGTTTATAAAATGTATATCTGTCGGTTATATTATGCGGATAATCAAATTTTTCATTAATCCATAATTCATTTGGTCGTACACATGAAGAATTGATAAATTCATATTGAAAAGCGCTATCGACTGATCTGAAGAAAAGTATGTCGATCTTCATATCTTATTAAATAATAAAGTAAAAAGAAATATAATTCGTATTTAAAAGCGCCATCAACTGATCTGAAGATAAGTATGTGGACCTTCATATCATATTAAATAATAAAGTAAAAAGAAATAAATTTATTTACGTTAAAGAGACATTCAAAGGCATTAAAAGACTGTCTAGAGTTATCACGGACACC
>SMSQ01023420.1:0-13027 GCA_019453375.1 Ctenoplectra terminalis
TTTTTTAGATATGTTTCTTATTTTAAGATATGTTAAGATATGTTACTTATTTATAGTTGTGTATCTTAGAACTGTTTGCTTATTGCTTACTTAAGAATTAGGCAATTTATGGGGTTGAACTTTTGCTTAATATTTAATTTTAGTTCACTAGAATTCTTATTTTCTTAATCATTTAGGGTTTAAAAGATATTCAAGTAGATTCTCTGTTACAGCTGTAGTACAGTGATGAATAAATAAAATAAAATAAAATACTGCAGCGATGAGTGAATGAAATAAAATTTTCTCAACGTGGATACATAAATATGTAGCTTCTACAATAATTGTAAGTTTATATTTTTAACTCTACCAGGACTTCTTAACCTCGTTTATTCGAGTTCATATTTTTTTCACGATCACTAGACAGTTATCATACATTTCTATAAACACAATAGGTGTTAAATATCCACCGTCCACAATTGTCAATCCTCATCCCCTAAACCCTCGACACGAACATAATCCACTCAACCTCAACTACACACGCTTCACGAACATCATTCATTCATCATCAATCAATCACCGCACCAGATCCACTCGAACCATCTCCCCGTTCGATTAACTCGAATTGCCATTCGGAAGGAGTCAGTTCACGATTAAAGCATCCCCTCGCACCATCCCCTAGCCGCTCCAATTCCACGATACTTCCGCGGAATACGAACAGGCGAGAAAAAGGAGCTGAAAATCCGCGAACGAGGCTAACCGAGGGCAGGGGGAATGATCTCCGACCACGAGACGTTCGTTAATTCGAAATTCGACCGTGGATTGCGATGGATCTGGAATCTCGTAGGCGGTGCGCGCGTCGAATTAAACCGAGCGTCCGATTCGAATCTCCGGGCTCTCCTCAAGATCGTCCCTCGATAGCACTGGACTCTGTGTTCCTCGCGGAAGAAGCACGTGGCTGGTCCCACATTATAAAGAGGCCTTCTCCTTGTACATGGAAAGTTGGGCTTACACACGGGATGCATTCGTACGAGGAATCGCCGAGGATCCTCATTGTTAGTCGACCGGCGTGCAGACCGGAGAAAAGCCTGTGCAACGATACGTGAGCTCGACGCCGAGAGTCGCCCGGCTTAATTCCCATCGCGGACGCTTACAATTTCGACGTCTTGATGAACTTTCCCCGTCCAAATTGGCTGTGTTTTCGATGGAGCTGGGTTAATGTGGATTAGAGGCGATAGGGTTGAGCGTATGGGAGAATTGGGAATTGAGTAAGATGGGAAAGGTGTTTGTTCTGTTTTATTAATTAATTTGGGTTGGGTTTGGGATGAACGTGGGGCGAAGTATGGGAGGAGTATGGTTTGGGAGTTGAATGGTTATTTATTAGTTAATTTGGGTTAGGTTTATTCGATCATTCAGCTATAAGTGTACATGGAATGAATGCGATAAGTGTGGATCCAAGAAAAATTTTTGTCCTGTTTTATTTAGCAATTATTTTGGGTTAGGTTTGGAATGAACGTGATAAAATATGGGAGAAGTATGGTTTGGGAGTTGAATGGTTATTTATTAATTAATTCAGGTTAGGTTTGTTTGATTATTCAGATTTGAGTGTATATGCAATGAATACGAAAAGTGTGGACCCGAGAAAAATTTTGCCCCGTTTTATTAAGTAATTATTTTGGATTAGATTTGGAATGAACTTGATGAAATATGGAAGAAATATGGTTTTCGAGTTGAATGGTTATTTATTAATTAATTCGGGTTAGGTTCATTCAGTCATTCAGCTATGAGTGTACATGGAATAAATGCCATATGTGTGGACCCTAGAAAACTGTTTGTCCCGTTTTATTAAGCAATTATTTTGGGTTAGGTTTGGAGTGAACGTGATGAAATGTGGGAGAAGTATGGTTTGCGGGTTGAATGGTTATTTGGATTTATTTGAGTTAATTCTCGGGAATCATATTTGGAAACGATGGAGGATACTATATTCGGTGTTCAGTTGGTACATTAGATATTTATCTGAAACTAACTTTAAAGTTGTTACTTAGTCTGAACATCTTAAAATAGAATTGAACTCTGTTGCAAGATGGAGTTATAGATAGCTCTATCAATACCTTTATTGGAAAGCTTCATGAAATTATAAGGTTATTTAATATACACTCGACTAATTACACTAGTGTAAGCTGAAATAGACTGCGGTATTTGATATTTCTCTTTCATTGGCGCATTTAAAACAGTCTATTCGATCAAACTTCATAACGTACTATTTTATTAAAATCAATTTTATACAGCTATGATATTCAATTTTCTCTCTACTAAAGTAGTAGCTGTCACTAAGTTTATCCCGAATCGCTGTGAAAAATATATTTGGAGTTAAAGATCGATAACATTTTAAATGTAATAATAATATAATAATATTATAAATTAAATACAATACTAAATTAATATTAGTATAATACTAAATATAAATTAAATGTAGTATTAAAATAATACTAATATAATACTAAATATAAATTAAGTGTAGTACTAAAATAATATTGATATAATACTAAATATAAATTAATTGTAATACTACAATAATACTAATATAATACTAAATATAAATTAAATATAATAACAACGAATAAAGCTCGTCATTGCGCACTTTAGACAGAGAATAACAAATGACGTGCCGGAGACGTAATTTAACCCTCGGATGATGGATGCTGCTCATTTTATCATTTCACGTCATAATCTCCATACGTGAAAATGTGCTCTAAATTTTCAACGCGATTCACCCTTTGAACCCGTGTAACAGTGACGTTTTAATTATGAGTCAGAAAGATCCTGAATTTCCTCGTAGCGCAAGTCTCAAAGCATTCAACATCCTACTTTTCAAACCGTTTCTCGAATTCCTTTAAACCTTATCCAATTTCGTTTCATTAAAAACAAAATAAACTTAATTTTCAGAAAAATGCACATATGCTTAACAAAAAACAGAAACAAGAAATTTCGCATATTAACACATCTTGCGCTGGCACTTTGCCGCCAAAGTTTTACCGAATTCATAGGAATTCATTCTTGCAACGCATCTTTTATATTTTTCCAACGCATGTCTATCTGATCTTATCGTAAAAACATCACAAAAACCCATCGATAACAATAATCCATCAATAATCCGTGACAAACGACTTTAGTCGCTTCCCGCGCAAGATGTGTTAATAACAGCTTCTCTATATTTTTCTCAAAATCAGCAAATTTTTTAACAAAGCAGAAACATTTGATCGAAAATGATCCAAAGATCGTAACAGGTTAACACGTTAAACTTCCCGTCAGGCTGTGTGCTGTGATACTAGTTTAATAATATTTGTCGCAAAATGGTTAAGAATTTAACCGTTTGAGTACGGGAGAATTTTCTTATGCATATGCTAAAAGTCCGGGATGAAATGCGTAGTATTTTTTTTTGGGAAACAATGAAAATGGTTATAATTAACACTAATTGTTATGTAACAAGTATTTTTGATCAAAACAAAATTTTTATTTTCACTTATAACAAAATTGTTTCGCTGCACAAATTCCATGGATTCCTTTTTTACATATAGCGCCCTTATAGATCTGGTGATGATTTTAAAAAAATTACAGTCAAAACATTATATATCCTTTTACATTGACCCATTTTTTCTACCGTACCACAATTCACAGGCTTTACTACATTACTACTGTATATTATTTTAATTCTTATATTGTTAAAAGCCACAACTGAGTTAAATGAATAAAAACTGCTACCGATGTTACTACAACTACTCTCAATTATTGCGTAAAGTATTACTACCAACAGCAGCGTCTTCGCATTCTCGATACAAAACAAGAGAAGCGCTATCGCGCTGCGCCGTATTTTTGTCATACGACAAGTGAAGCGCGATAGCGCTTCCCCGGACTCAAACGGTTAAAAAGAAAATTGTAAAGTCCTGAGAAAGAAAGTATCTCTGTTTAATGCGATTTAATAGAATCCATTAATCAATTATAAGGTATTATTTTTTAAAATTCATACTGTCAGTCTTCTAAAACCAGCGACGCCTAAACGAAAATTTCAGCGTCGGTCCGCAAGGTCCGGCGTGACGTTCAACGTGTTAACAAAAACACGATACCAATAGCTTTTTCATCCCGACTAAACCAAAATTACGAGAACTCTCCGTACAAAACAAACGAACTAAAATATCTGAATAAATCGATGACAATCCTCGTCGTTAAAAATATTCCGATCACAAATGCAGCACGTTAACGTGGAGTCAGTGTCCCTGCTAAAACGAGTCGATAAAAACCTTTCGCCTGGATGGAACAATGAAATTAGCAATTGTAATCGGCCGTGTAGTCCAGCAGTGAAGGAACATCTCCTATCGCGTAATTAGCGATTCGTGTAGATCGATCGGAAGCTTGTATCGAGCGTGGGTACAAGGCGCGATAGCAAAAAAATCGACCCGCTGGAATACTCGTCTCGCTTCCATTTTCAATGAAGCCAGCTTACTGATAAAGGATGCGGCACGTGAACCAGACAATCCATTTCCGGCGAGGGCCTCGTTTCAACGCGCGTACAAGGAACGCAGACCAATCAGCGCGTCATAGGCAGCTGCGCGGACTCCATGTCGGTTTCGATTCTTTAAAGCTGGGTTGAAAGAAACCGGGGGAAAAAAAAAGCGTTTCGCTGGGAATTCAGATTCCCGGGCTGGAAAGTCCGCGTGGAATCGTGAAAGGAATTTTCTGCTCGCGTGGAGACCTGTACGCGATCGAGGATCGAATAGGTTTGACGAAACTAAGATAGAATGATCCCCAACTCGGAAATTAAAGAAAAATAATGAAACTTTGGCGATATTTTGCGATTTTCTAGATATATGTTACGTGATTTTTTAATTGTTTTTTTTTATTTTTTTTTTGCTATTGGAAATCGTTTTTACGCTTTGCTTCGTTATTATTTCAGCAGCTGCACGTGTTGACGATAGCTGTTCGTTGCTTTAATGGCGTGTCAAATGCAACGGACTGAAATATTGTGTGTAATTTACATTTGATAATTCTCAATTTTATATTATTTTATTTTATTTTATTTTAACCCTTTATAGCCCGAATTTTGTCTGTTTATTGGAGAAAAAATTACGATTACAGTTTTTCACTTTGATTCGAAAATGTTTTAACTAATAATTACTGTAGATGGATCGTGGTGTCGCTACGGTAATACAGTAATCAAATTTAATAGTGATAACTAAAGAAAATTAGTTTTTTTTAAATATAGATACATCAGTTTGTAACTTTTAAGTCACACGGTCCGAGAGGGTTAATTTGGAAATTCCATATCCATGTGTCTTTATTTTTCAAGCTTCATTTTATTCCTCTATCATGTAGTATTGTATTTTATTATTTATTTTTATTGTACTTTGTTGATTTCAATAATTGCTATACTGATATTAACCCTTTTAGTGCCAGAGCCGATATATCGGCCCGCGCCTTGTAGCGCTTTACTATTCGCATTGCGGAAGAGATTTATAATACGTTATAAATGGTCTAATTTCATTATGAGAGAATATATTTATGACAACATAATTTTTTGTTTCAACAATGTTATATTACCTATAACAATTACGTATTTCGGAAGAGATAATCCGTCCAGCGCTTACCCTGTACCTTCCAGCTATTTTTTATTTTTCTTATGTAATATTATTTATCTTGTTACAAAATATATTGGAAATGCAAAGTATATACTTTGTGATAAACGGTCTATATAAAATTGAATATATAACTTCTTTATTCCGCAGTAAGAATGCGAAATAGGTATGCAAATAAGAATTTATTCGATCGTAAATTCTTTCCCATAATAAGTTTTACCAAAACAAGATCCAGTCGTCAATCCGTTAATCCAAATGGCGCGTCTCAAAGACGTGTCTCTCGAGCGCAAGAGTTCAAACAGCCACAAGGAATCAAACTCGAACAAACGTTCTCTTATTTGCATCGCGTCGATACAACAGAACAGATGAAGGCGTTCGTTCAAAGGAGACGATCGGTGAAACCAAAAGACGGGATCGCGAAGAGCACGCGCGACCGTCGCGACGCTCGCTGAACCGTTTGTATGCGAACGCGAGTTTACGAGTCGGCTTTGTCGCACGGCAAGATAATCCAGGCATTGTCAACCGACTGATGTCCGGTATTCGGCCAGTCGGTTGGATCGACGTCATTGTCGTTGCTGCCTTTTGTAGTCGCGAGATGATTTTAAGCCGGTTATAACGCCGATGACGCGCGTTCAATGCAGACGATCCGCGAGATGCCTTTCGATTCCTCTCCTCTGTGTGCCTCTTCGATGGCCTGGAATCGAACATTCGATTTTACGAATCAATCGTTCACTGCTGTTCACCGATACGTCGCTTTTACGTCGCTTTTGGGGTTCGAGAGAGAATCATTTATTAGGATAAAATAATTGTATTCGTTTTTATGTCGAGTTTGAGTAATATAAATTATTCAGAAAGATGAATAGAGGAATTGTGGAATATGGAGACTGAGATCAACGTGGAGAAAAATATTTTTATTAACCCTTTGGTTTACCAGTTCTTCTATCTTCATGCATATTAGCAATAGTTATTCGTGTTTTTGACACTCAGTCAAACGCAAAGTATTGAAATATTACATGTATTTTGTATTTGCTAATTTTCAATCTTGTAAATTTAAATTACATTTAACCTCTTGGCTTACGATTTCTTCAATCTTGATAAATATTAACAATAGTTATTCGTGTTTTTGACACTCAGTCAAACGCAAAGTATTGAAATATTACATGTATTTTGTATTTACTAATTTTCAATCTTGTAAATTTAAATTACAATTAACCTCTTGGCTTACGATTTCTTCAATCTTGATAAATATTAACAATAGTTATTCGTGTTTTTGACACTCAGTCAAACGCAAAGTATTGAAATATTACATGTATTTTGTATTCGCTAATTTTCAATCTTGTAAATTTAAATTACAATTAACCTCTTGGCTTACGATTTCTTCAATCTTGATAAATATTAACAATAGTTATTCGTGTTTTTGACACTCAGTCAAACGCAAAGTATTGAAATATTACATGTATTTTGTATTCGCTAATTTTCAATCTTGTAAATTTAAATTACAATTAACCTCTTGGCTTACGATTTCTTCAATCTTGATAAATATTAACAATAGTTATTCGCGTCTTTGACACTCAGTCAAACGCAAAGTATTGAAATATTACATGTATTTTGTATTCGCTAATTTTCAATCTTGTAAATTTAAATTACATTTAACCACTTGGCTTACGATTTCTTCAATCTTGATAAATATTAACAATAGTTATTCGTGTCTTTGACACTCAGTCAAACGCAAAGTATTGAAATATTACATGTATTTTGTATTCGCTAATTTTCAATCTTGTAAATTTAAATTACAATTAACCTCTTGGCTTACGATTTCTTCAATCTTGATAAATATTAACAATAGTTATTCGCGTCTTTGACACTCAGTCAAACGCAAAGTATTGAAATATTACACGTATTTTGTATAATTTTATATTTTTCTAATTTCGGTATTAATATCGTGACATCGGTTCAAATGTTTATTTCGAATATTTATTTTTACGATTATTTTAAAGGACCTCTTTGAGCAGTGAATTAATTTATCTTCGTAAGTATATGTTAAATTTAATCCTATCGCTAGTTACGTCTTAAAACTTGCCGTTTGCTTGATGCTACCGCAGAAACTTTCGGTCACGCGTTTAGTTTGACACGAAAACTTTGAAATGAAGTTTCTGAAAGTAATTTCCTGCATGGAGTATTAGAAAGTGACCTGTAATGTAACATTTTCCTTGCTTAATATTTATAAACTTAATCTCGTCGTACTGAAATTTAATAGAAAACCAGTAAGAAAACATAATTTCTTAGCCGCTGAATAAATCCAAGCCGGAAGACCATCTCCATACTATTTTTCATTTAAATAATTTCAAAGCCAGAGACCACGCATAATTTTCTCAGTTAAATTCATCATTTATTGTTAAACTGACACAACAGTAAAAAATCAACGCAATAAAAAGACAAATAGCTAAACTCTCAAATTCTTTTATCGACGATAAAATAAATAAAATTCTTGTAGATTCCGTCACAAAATTATTCTCACCGTTCACAAATAATAAAGCAGCGTATACTCTTTCTATGGAAGAAAATAAAAAGAAAATTAAAAATTAAAAATTAAAAAACGTAAAAAATGTATTTATTGCAATTTTTTAAATTTAATTAGAAATTTTAAGAAATCAAATCAATTTGCAAAGTTCCTTACGATAATAAAATAAAAATACAAATAAATCGAAGAGTGAACGAAACTGTCTATAAAGTTCCATCAGATTAAAAATTAAGAAAATGTAAAAAGTGTGCTTATTACAATTTTTTAGATTTAATTTAAAATTTTAAGAAAAATGAATTTGCAAAGTTTCATACAACAATAGAATAAAAATACAAATAAATCGAAGAGTGAACGAAACTCTCTATAAAGTTCTATCGGATTAAAAATTTTAAAAACGTAAAAGATGTGCTTACTACAATTTTTTTAAATTTAATTAGAAATTTTAAGAAGCGAAATCAATTTGCAAAGTTGCATGCGATAATGGAACAGAAATACAAATAAATGGAGGAATGAACGAAACTGTCTATAGAATTCCATCAGATCGGGAATTTACATCAAAATATTCGATATTGAAACCATCTCAGATATCAAGAAGCGATAATCGAGCGTCGAATCGTCCGGAACACGTGCAAATAGTTTATCAAATTGATTGACGATCTAGTAATGTCAGTAATTCGCGACACGCCGCACCGTTACACGGGGGTCAATAGTGCTGGCATCGAAATCACCCGCTTGTTTATGGCATTGCGGTGCCAGCAGACTTACGAGCCATTGAAAGAAGCGGCAATTTATAATTTTACACCTACGTGTCAGTATTGTAACATTTAATAGGATATTTAACTTCCTACACTTGAATAGTTCTCGGTGTTATCATTGGATGAAATATAGTTGCTTAATGATAGATTTCAATATTAACGCTAGATTTATGGATATGGATTGGATCGTTTCAGAGAGTGAATTAAGGTGCGGTTTTTTCGCCATAATATTAGCCTATTTTATTTTGAATTAATAGATTTTTATTTCATTATAAAATTATGATAATAAAAACAATAAATTTTTATTTTATTATAATATTATGGTAATAAAATCAATAGATTTTTATTTTATTATAATATTATGGTAATAAAATCAATAGATTTTTATTTTATTGTAATATAATGGTAATAAAATTAATAGATTTTTATTTTATTATAATATTATGGTAATAAAATTAAAAGATTTTTATTTCATTGTAATATTATGGTAATAAAATTAATAGATTTTTATTTTACTATAATATTATGGTAATAAAATCAATAGATTTTTATTTTATTGTAATATCATGATAATAAGATTAATAGATTTTTATTTTATTGTAATATTATGGTAATAAAATGAATACATTTTTATTTTATTATAATATCATGATAATTACAATAATTAATAGATTTTATTAACGGAGATTTATTTAGTATATTCTTCGCGTAAAAATTCCACCTCAAGTGTATATTTTTCGTACGCTCACATATTTGTTATATTTAGGCGTGAAATTTGAAATCCATCAAATTGATAGGTTCCATAAATTTTAATTAATATTAAAACCACTGACGGGCTCATTCTGCCTGTTTCTATTTTTTCCTTCTCATTATTTTGCTACTCTTATTGCTAAAAATTTAACATTCAGCAACGTTTCATATTTCCGTCGAAATATTGTGTGTACAAAGCAAACACTGATTGAGAAAATCGTTTAAAGTTAAAATGATTGCCAGTGATCTTTTAGGTGAAATGAAATTTCCCAGATTCTAGTATTAATTCGGTAATGGCGAGCGTCCATTAAATGCTGGATCCGAATAGTATTTACCATTTAAAACATTTTAAATTATGAACTCTTTGCCGAAGTAAATCCTTTTATCATTTATAATATCCGCAATGTCTCGTAAAAATTTGTGGCCAATTACCAGACCGCGGATTTTTATACAAATTCATGTTCTTATGAATATAATTAAAAAAAATAGAATCTGAATATTATAACGAGTTCTGCATTCCCTTTATTTATATTTAATTATATTTTGGCCAACAAATTTTCCATAAATACATAAAAATCCTGCAGTCCAGTAATTAAGCATAAAAATGTCTATAAAACGTAACCAATATTATAAATAATGAATACAAGTATACATTACAATTTTCTTGGGACAGTAATTTGTACACGATAAATTTTGCGACACAAAAGCGACATGCAAAGGACCGAGAGCCACAGCTACGAAGCGTCATAAATTGTTACTCTGCGCAAGCTGTTATTTTCAAGTTACACAGTTGACAATGAAAAAATTCCTTATCGCGGAAGATTAAAAAGACGTTACGGGTGTCGTAAATCGCACGGTAAATGGCTGCTTTATTTACACGGTCGTTCACATTTTCCGGTTTATCGATCAAAAATCGGGGGTGATCCGAAAATGATCGGTGCACGGTGCCTCATCATCGATGAACGCGAAGATACACGATGTTTATGAAAACATGAAACTGGATATAATTTTTCCGGATAAGTTTAATCCGATACTTCCTTGATCGAATGAAAGGTTTCGCTTTACCGTGCATAATAAATATTTCACAGCCATTAGACGCTTCATCTGCGATAACCAGCGCATAAGAAAAAAGAACGTCTAGTCCTGTCCGTAATATTAAGCTTCAATTTCACGTCGTTAAAAATTGATATTTATTTGCCTATAAATATGATGTTTTAATACTGTCGAACGGTTCGTTAAAAGAGTAACGAGCGAGAATCGATATTCGATGAAGATTTTTCTTCGATGGATACAACGAAACCGTCGCGTTACGCTGTTCGCGAGCGTATTGATTCACCGCGGCTATGAATTTATGGAGATAGCTGCTTATTCCTTGGTGTATTTTGGAAGCAGTCCAGATCGTTAATTTTCCATTAGTGCCTTTTCACCGATAAGTGTTCCACCATTTCTCTAGCTAATGTAAATGTATTAACAGTGTATAATGATGCACAGCCTTTCTGGGGCGAACGTTTCCATTGTTACGGTATTTACGAGCGATACACTGTAAACAGCCCGCCATTGCGTCCATTTTGTCAATTAAGGGAGCGCATTCGAGGGAAGATTAACTGTTAAACGTTCAAATATAGATTTTAATAATTTTAGTTATTTTTCAATAATTTTAAAACCGATGCAGGATGTACGAGTATTAATCTTTGTACTGTAATTTTCTCTGTGATTTAAAAAGAATATTGTACGAGTATTAATCTTTGTACTGTAATTTTTCTGTGATTTAAAAAAAATATTGCATGAGTTTTAATCTTTGTACTGTAATTTTTTCTGATTTAAAAAGAATATTGCACGAGTATTAATTTTTGTACTGTAATTTTTTCTATGATTTAAAAAAAATATTGCACGAGTATTAATCTTTGTACTGTAATTTTTTCTGTGATTTAAAAAAAATATTGCACGAGTTTTAATCTTTGTACTGTAATTTTTTCTGATTTAAAAAAAATATTGTACGAATATTAATTTTTGTACTGTAATTTTTTTCTGTGATTTAAAAAAAATATTGTACGATTATTAATTTTTGTACTGTAATTTTTTCTGTGATTTAAAAAAAAAAATTGTATGAGTATTAATTTTTGTACTGTAATTTTCTCTGTGATTTAAAAAAGTATTTTCCACCTTTGTCGACTTTGATTTTATTTAAATCTATTTAAATCTATGGTTGAATGACAGTTTGTTAGACATAGATAGATTTGAAATCTGTTTATCACATTGAGTGCTAAGATGCTGAAATTTTCATTTAGGCGCACTTGGTTTCTAAGAATCGACGGTATCAATTTAAAAAAATAATACTTTACACTTTATTAACCACGTTAAACAAAGATACCACTTCCTATTCCAAGCTTCCACAATTTTTGTCTTAAACTCTTAGCTATTTTCCGACCAAATATTTTCAAATTAGTATCATAAAACACAACTCAACAAAAATCGACCAAAGTCTACCTTTGAATGCGACAAAGTTCTGCCATTCAAATTTATACTAATATAACAAATATTCCAATAAAAAATACTACAATTAACCAGTAAAAGAATTTACTAAACCATAAATTCATCTTACACGTCCCTAACATCTCGATTAAACAATGTAAATCATTCGAATTCAACAATTGCAAGTTATAGAAATACAAAACGCGAAGAAGCTTAAAACACGGTCATTTAGAAAAATGAAAAAAATCATCCGATCATGCGAACGTGTACTTTCCGATTCCCACGGGAAATAATTTTAATGGAACCGTGGCTCTCGAAAACTCCCGGTATTCCAAGCGCACGTTTGCGTGTACACAACGCTGGAGCGTAACCGCGTTCGATAAATATCGATTGCCTTTAAAAGTTATTACCTTTCGCGGTGCGTCCACGCGGAATCATGACCAAATTCCATTTCTGTCGTCCTTCGTTTCGAACCGTGTTCGAAGTGACTCGAGCCTTTGCACGGAATTACCCCCGAGCCTCTCGGCGGAGAATCGAGAGGCCATCGGCAGCCGTCTGCGCGTACCGTTTCAACCCCTCTCTTCCATCCTTTCATCCTTCTTTCGTTTTGTTTGGTATCGTATCCATTTTTCGCGAGGGATACCCTTTTAGACGCACATGGCGATGCGAAACGAGCCGGGGGGGTGGCTTCAGATATTAAGCTTCCGACGTTCGATCGCATTTCAGATTGCACGGGGGTTGAATTCCATGGGGGATTGAATGGGATCTCGTTCGAGCGGTGGAAGGGACACAGACGATGCGAACAGGGCGGCATATACAGTCGGTCCTTTTCGTGGGTGGTTAATCCGATTACGCGGAAAAATTTCGATACGCAACGATATAGGGAGGCTTTAGCGCAAGGGTTGGAATCATTTCGGCTCGAT
>SMSQ01023427.1:0-31240 GCA_019453375.1 Ctenoplectra terminalis
GAAGTTCTCTTCAAAACGTATAAACGTGTCTTCCTGGCGTTCGATGTAACAGTAATTTTGTTTAATACTTTAATCGTAAATTATTTTACTTCACCGCCTAATTTCAACAAATCTTAAGTTCGATGAATCTCGTAAATAAATTTTTACCTCAATTCTGATATAAAATTTTTACGCGTTTTTAGTCAGCACGAAAATGAGTTTCATTTTTTCTGTTCGTTAAAAGTGCAAATTTCTTATTAAATCATCCATATAAATTTTTAATTAATATTAATTATCGTAGAAATATGTTGTCTTCACAGTAACGATCGTATACAACCTCATAAGTTCACCAGATATTTACACTCATTCATTTACGCGATAATCACGCGAGGAACGTCTTTAAGTAGAATAAGCACATCACTGGTCAGACGCACCGAAAAGCATCGATCTCCTTTAACGCGCGTACCTGCATCGTTGGCACAAAAATTGCTCTACAAATCACCGAATACTTACTATCAACTTTCACCTGACAAAAACTCCAAACGCTTACTCAACAAAATTCTAACAATAATACAAAAAAAAGAATAATTAAACCCGAGTCGAAAGAAGAATCCACAGAAACGGAACCATATGACGTAAACCTGATCCAATAGTATCCCAACAATTCGATCGCAGCACATTACCGAGCATAATGGCAAACTGACCAATTAACGTGTCCCGTGGAAGCGTTAAACACGATCTATTCGATCCTTTGTTCGAACGTTGGTCCGAACCAAGTATCACTTTCCGCGATTAAACATCCATCGGATCCCGATCAAATTAACATAGCCTCCCGTCGGTCCGATCGTTCAACACCGTTTACGTTCACAAAACACCATAACGTTGAAACCCAGGCACACACTGTCGTCACCGTGTAATTGCGTCGCACTCTGCCTCAAGTATGACGTTGCTCGCGCGTGGCCCCGGAGCGAAAGATCAATGATTCCCCGAGAGTTGGTTCTTCTCTCGGCTCGATCCCGGAACACGCGTGCCTCGAAAAACGGGCTCATTCATGTCGGCGTGGGTGTTCGCCACGAATCATACGCGTTCGTTAGTGAGAACAGAGCTGAGAATGTTCTATTTCGCGTGCGATGGGAAACGTGGACCGAGAGAAATTGCTCGCGCTTCCCTTCCGTGTCTCCTCGGGTCGACGTCGCTTTCGACGCGACAACGATCCAGGTACACCGTCGTTCCCATCGATTCGGCTTCCCGCCAACGGCAGTATCTGACCTTTAATCGCCGGTAGGTCGAGGGTCATTGGTATCAATTGCGTTCGCTAGCCGTTCCGAAAAATCGATCCAGCCTATAGCACAGCTGACCGATAGCTTCTTTCACCACCGAGCTTCTCTTCACAATTCGTTTTCCTCTGTCAGCCGGTTTTTTTTTTTTTCGTTCGTTGAATTCTAAACGTCGATTCTTTACTGGATCGAGTAGCTGCGCGGAGAATCGCGAGCAGGACCGATTGTATCTCGCGTGCTCGCACGAGTTCAGGCGAAGCCGAACTAGCACCGGTGCACGTCCGGGTAAACCGCGTGGGTTGATACTCAACCCTGCACCGCCGCCAGCACACCCCCTCTTCCTGGACTTAACTTCCCTCTTCGCTGTAACGTCGTCGTCTCGGCTACCCCCGCGGTAATAAAACCGTGTCCAAGGCGCGTTATTAGGGCGCGTGGAGTGCTTCGAAGGAGGCGCGTGGTCATCGGAGACGAGGGTGAAGTGGAACGTTAGGGTTTTTGGGAAGAGGGGCTGCGTAAGGTGGACTGTTTTACGGTGGTGTTGTAGGTGTTAAAGGTTGGGAGGATGAAGGTAGAAAGGAGGCGATGTAATGGGTGTGACGTTGTCGTGACGCGTACTTTTTTATAGAAGCGATTGAAAGCGAAGTTTTTAGTTTTGAATTTATTTATGGCTATTCTGGTTTTTTTTTTAGAGATGTTCGTACAGATTGCAGTTGGTCTTTGTAGTTTGATTTTAGGTGGAATTTGACTGTTTAAGAAATTTGATACGTGATTTATATTGGAATAAAAGTAAGGAGGTGAATCTAAATAAAAGTGAGTATTTTGAATTTGTTGATCTGCTTGGTTCTGTGTAATTAGAAATTTTGTTGTTCTTTCTTTACGCTTTATGTTTCGTGTAGGTTGTTGGCATTTTAAGACACGTGGGGTTTAATGACGTTGTAGTTAATGGAACGAGTCCAAAATGAATGATAAATAATAAGTCAGAAAGAAAAGAATCAAAAGCAATTTTCTTTAAAAATTATTTTAGAAAACACGTGGTGTTTAATGACGTTGTAATTAATAGAATTACTCTAAAATAAACTCCAAATAATAAGTACAAATAGAAAAAAAATTAGAAGCTGTTTTTTTTTATAATTACTTTAGAAAACACGTGGTGTTTAATGACGTTGTAATTAACGGAACTATTCTAAATTAAACCCTAAATAATAAGTAAAATAAAAAAGAAAAATATTTGAAGCTGTTTGTTTTCTTTTAATAATTACTTTAGAAGTCACGTGGTGTTTAATGACGTTGTAATTAATGGAACTACTCTAAAATAAACTCCAAATAATAAGTAAAATAAAAAAGAAAAATATTTGAAGCTGTTTGTTTTCATTTAATAATTATTTTAGAAGTCACGTGGAGCTTAATGACGTTGTAATTAATGAAACTACTCTAAAATAAACCCTAAATAACAAATAAAATAAAAAAAAAACTACGAGCTGCTTTTTTTAACAATTACTTTAGAAAACATATATGATGTTTAACGATATTCTCATTAATGCAACTGCTCTAAATTAAACTCTGAATAACGAATTAAGAAACAAAAATTAGAAACTGCTTTCTTTGAATTCTTCTTTCATTCGAAGAACGTGTAAAAATGATTCCACAAAAAATAAGTGAAACTTACTCCATAAAAATGAACAGAAATTAAGTCGTATTTCGAAACAAGATGGCGCTTGTTTCCTCGAAACGTTACAAACTTGTGAATCATACCAAGTAGGAAATTTATGTGTCTCATTTGGTACACACGCACGATACCACACACAAGCCAGGCAAAATTTCGATTCAATGTTGTTGACACCATTATTTAAATAAACTCCCATCTATATTGTTGCAAAATTTTGCACCAACCGACAACGTTGGAGGTGATCCAGGAATTTTACTTCGATGGATTGTCCGTTGGTTGGATAGGCATAATAAATTCGCGGCTCGAACCAGTCTAGCTTCTAAAAATTTTAGCTCTCGCATACACGTAATGATACGGTTACGCGTTTATGGTTCTCAAAGCGGAACAGATGAAGCATGATTGATGTTGCACACGCGTTTCGTACGGCGCGGAGTGTAACGTGCACGGATTATATGAAAATCGGGCCAATAAGGGTATCGAATATGGCATTATGGGCGGCGAACAGATCATTACGGTTTTGCGTTGACCACTTTGGTGACTAGGTTCGAGTATTCTCAATAAGAAAATATTGCCCGAGCGTTTTGCGCTTTGACCGGACAATGATATACGATTCCTCTCGAAATACACGATTACGCTTGCTGTTGAGACCTCGATACGCGCTATTTTCCTCGTTTTACAATTAACCATTACCGGCCGCAATTAAAGATTTACGACTGTTCCGACATCAACGAAACGACGACATCATTGGCAGTGCGGCCATTTTTTTTTTTAAACGGTTAAATACGGACTTCGAATTACAGCTTGTCGTCGACGTGGTTTCACTCGGGAGCAAAGACGCCTAGAGCGACACGCGACGATGCACGAATTCGGTGAAAAACTGAATTTCCATGATAACAGAGAGCTAAAGATTTCTCGACAAGGATGAACGATCGCTTGGCGAAATGTGAGTGTTTTACGCTATCGTTTGTTGCGCGACCTATCGACGAAACGCTTTGATGCTGTATGTGATTAAAGTGAAATTAGATCGGCGTCTTTCGACGTTAACCCTCTGTAACGACGCATCGCTTGCGAGTTATGTAGGGTAAGTCGGGGATGGTTCGATCTTTTTTTGGAGAAAAGCCATTGTTGGTTTTTTACGTTTTTCACGTTTTGCATTTTTTTTCACGTTTTTCACGTTTTTCACGTATTTCACGTTTTTGTCGTTTTGGACGAATTAAAGCAACGCGTAAGTAATTTGGAATATACACTACCGTTCTTAACACATTGACGACCGCTGTCACGTTCGTGTGACTTTGTACAGCTATTTTCTCGAAATGGTTTCTTGCGGTTCATTGTGTTTCATTTCGATGATTGTATACTAATACATACCGATGCTATTTTTAAAGAAACGTTAAAAATAGTGTAACAGTGATCTTAACTCTTTTCTTATTAATAATTATACTAAGAACGATCGTGTAAATATTGCCGCCGCTAATCTAAAGGCGATGCGAAAAATGTGCGGTCGTCAAAGTATTAACACATTGCATGCGGGTATATTTTGCCGCGGACTTACGCGCGTAGCGGGCGTTTTTTCGTCAATTTCGCGGGAGTTTGATCATTCGGTAAAATCGCAATAAATCGATAACTGCTTCGTTTTTCTGAACGAAACTTTTTTTTATTTTACACTTAAATCTATGCTCTATGATTATTTAAAAAAAAAAAAAAAACACCATACATACAATGCCCATCGTATTTATACGATACCGGCTTTCCAGCACAAATCTACTAAATACGTACTTTTACGTGACCCGCGCTCCAGTGACAGACTGCGAAAAACGTAAAAGTACGTTGCCCGCATGCCGAGTGTTAAGTATCCGGATACCGATAAATTTGTCTGCTTGATCAATTTCTAGCGATGATACGTAAATTCTATTGAAACACACCAAAGCTTTTGAATTAGCATCACAGCGCACAGTCTAACGGAAAGTCGACCGAAATCTGCGTGGCGTTTAACGCGTTAACACTAGAACTACCGGCGATTAAAGTAGAGTTATTTGTAGCAAAGAAATCAAAATGATAGGTATTTCGAAAAATACCTATAATAAGGGTAACAATTATTTATGCATATTTTTTACAAAAAATCGCGGAAAATCCTGAAAAATTCATTATTGTAAATTTGTGAAATTTCTATAAGAAATTATGAACAAGTCATTTTGACTTGTTCGGCGGTTCTAGTGTTAAAGAATCGATAAATTGCAAATTGAAATTATCTATTAATAAAAATTTGTCAGCGGTGTATCAAAAAGGACGCCGCTTGAATTAAACATGGTAGAACGTCGTTATTTAATTCATAGCTTTATAATTGAATAATCCAAGTATATAGAACGCTTCATATTAGGCGAGTAATTTATTCATTATATTATTGCATATTAGGCGAGTAATAATTAAGTAACAGATTCATAAATTATATTCTGTCAAAAATAAGTGTCCGGATACTTTTGAGCGGTAGTGTATGTAAATCATATTTCGCGACGTATTAAAATATTTGTTTCGTTTTTTGATCGAAATATACCAACGTTGCAAATAGACGGTCTCATGGTGAGATTAAACTTGAAATATACTTGAAAAATACCAAAAAATTATACAAAATATGATACAAGAAAAAACTAGTCGATACATTGCTTCTTCTTAAATTTTTCACATAAATCACAAATGTTCTCATAGTTAGAGCATCCATCATGAAACCAGTGACAAGAAAAAATTAGTTGATGCGTTGCTTTTTCTTAAATTATTCACATAAATCATAAATGTTTATATACTTAGAGCATCCATCATGAAACCAACGTCCGCAGGTTACACATTTAACTCAATCCTCGTTTACGAAGATTTCTAAATATCTTTTTTTTAGTTTTACTTTCTAGTTTTCACAAAAATTTAAATGTAGTTTATAATATATGTACGATTTTGGCAATTTTCAGTACGAGAATAACAATAAGCTTTATTAATAATAAGTCTTAGGCCAGTTTCTCTCGGTAGTCGAACTATCCCGGACTTACCCTAGATGTGTCTATATTTTTTTAGCTTTATTTCTTTTCCTTGACAGTAACAAGTAGACTGCGGATTTTTATGCAGAATCATATTTTTGAGAATATAGTAGAAATAGTAAAATTTCGGGGGAAAGAGAGACAGAGTGTATAAACTATACAAGGTAAATTGTAAAAGAAGTTAAGTTAAAGTTTAATTGTAAGAGATGTTAAGTTAAGGTTTAATTGTAAGAGAAGTTAAGTTAAGGTTTAATTGTAAGAGAAGTTAAATTAAGATTTAATTGTAAACGAATCTTTTTTTTCACGATCGTGAGGCTGAGAAATAACGAAGTTGTGTTCTGTGTTTGTGTTCTAGTAAAACTTTGGTAGAAAATTGTTTTACGTATCAGAAATATCTATGTTTTACCTATTAGTTTTATCTGTATTATAAGAAACGTTATAATTGGATATTTTTCATATTTATTTTTAAATTACCTTAATAAAGGAAATAAAAATTATTTCAAAGAATCAGATCGTATTTTTAAACAAGATAGCGCATATTTCCACGAAATGTTTTAAATTTGAGAAGCATATCAAGTAGCAAGTGAATTAATGTGTAGTAAAATTTTGAATACCTGAATTAACAGGAAGGTGTAAGCGGTCGAATAAAAGAATCTTTTAACAATAGAACAATTACCTTTCTGAAACTAAAGTTCATTTATTTAAATAGAGATTAAGAAAATTAGTGGTTTCTGAAATTTTTCACCATTAAATCTCCTACGAATGCATAAAAATTCGCAGTCCGCTTATTATTGTAATACAATGACGGCTCGTAAGAATCTTTAATGGTGGAGTTGTAGCAGTAAGGATAAAAAAGATTAATATGGATCGAAGAAAATTATTTCATAATTTTCACTGTAATAAAATAAAAGATAATTATTTAGAAAACGGACGACATTTGTCAATATTTTATAAAATTCAACGGTTTGAGCATGGAACATTGACTGTTACAAAATAAATTATAATATTATTAAGCGGTATAGTGTTAAAAACAGAAGAATAAAGTTTTTTTTTAAGTTTTAAGGAGATATATATAAATTTAATAGCGACGATAATAAAACAGGAATTTTCATTTTAAACTGGAGGGCTGCAACCCTCATGGACGAGCCGCCATTGCTGTACTATTGTATCTTATTATTACGTCATTGTTTTGGTATCGAGAAGTCTAATTATAGTAATAATTAGTTCCTAATTAGTTCTTGTATTAATTTCATAAATTACACGAGTAAACAAAATTTCAGTTATAGAGGGTTAATTGTTGAAGAATGAAAGAAGAATAATTAACACGTTGGCTGCGGGACAAATTTTATATAATTTGCTCACGGTACCGGAATGAAATTCATGTTATACAAATGTGTTATATACACGTATATAATCGTGAATAAAATTATTTAATTGCTCTATGACGCATTAGTTGCTTCATACTATTATAATGATGTTAAAAATACGGAAAATTTTACAATTATGACTATTTATTTAATATTGACACCGTCGGTCACTAATTAGTGGACTGCGAATTTTTATGCATTTATGGGAAACTTAAAGGTGTAAAGTTGTACAGAATACACCTGATATTTTTATAAATTAGAGTGCATTTTATAATATTTGATAGATGAAATAATTTTCAGTCGAAGTTCTACTTTTCTTACTAAATTCTTGGAAATATAAATTTGCATAAAATGCATCTAATGTGTTCATAAATTACAGTGCATTCTATAATATCTAGTAAATAAAATAATTTTCAACCGTAGTTCTACTTTTTTTACTAAATTTTTAAAAATATAAATTAGCACAAAATGCACGCAATATTTTTATAAATTATAAAGCATTCTATAATATCTAATAAGTAAAATAATTTTCAACCGAACTTCTACTTTTCTTACCAAATTCTCAAAAATATAAATTTGCATAAAATACATGCAATATTTTTACAAATTATAGTGCATTTTATGATATCTGATAAGTGAAATAATTTTCAACCGAACTTCTACTTTCCTTACCAAATTCTCAAAAATATAAATTTGCATAAAATACATGCAATATTTTTACAAATTATAGTGCATTTTATGATATCTGATAAGTGAAATAATTTTCAACCGAACTTCTACTTTTCTTACCAAATTCTCAAAAATATTAATTTGCATAAAATACATGCAATATTTTTACAAATTATAGTGCATTTTATGATATCTGATAAGTGAAATAATTTTCAACCGAACTTCTACTTTTCTTACCAAATTCTCAAAAATATAAATTTGCATAAAATACATGCAATATTTTTACAAATTATAGTGCATTTTATGATATCTGATAAGTGAAATAATTTTCAACCGAACTTCTACTTTTCTTACCAAACTCTCAAAAATATTAATTTGCATAAAATGCACCTAATATTTTTACAAACCATAGTGCACTTTATATCTGACAAATGGAATAAATTTGAACCGAAGTTCTACTTTTCTTACTAAATTCCCAAAAATATAAATCTGAATAAAAATTCCCAGTCTATCGATGACTCCTACAGTTTCACTGTCACTCAACACACAAGTCGTGTTCCGGTCACCGATGATTCTCACCGCAGTCAACGTGTTAATAAATCTAAGTTGATCGATAGGAGACATAAACAGATGTTTCGTGACACTTTAATGAGGGTAAACATTTTGCACACGAGGTATCGTTCGATTCGAGTGATGTTAGACGAAAAGAAAAAGTGAAAGTGATTTCTTACCGTCGCTACTACATCGGGAGTCGACCTTCCTCCTTTTCAACTTGAGGTCTTGAAACAAGCTCATGTTGTCTAACTCACACGGGCTGCTCGTAAGGGTCATAATTCCTGGAAACAGAACCATGAAAAAAATAATTAATTATCGTCGAATCAATGGTACTTGAAATACAAATGGCGTATATGGTATTAGGTTGGAAACTATGAAACGGGCGTTTTTTGTTTAGTCCGCGTTCAGCTGCGACTGGGAGAAATACATCGTAACGCGCGCTCGATATTTTTATTTATAAAGCTCAAAGGTATTCTTCTTATTCATTTTGTAAAATTTTTTCGCGTTTGTATCCCATTTTAATTTTATTTTTATCCTAAACCAGATAGAAACAAAACGCGATTTACATCTACTCTTCGTGTACGAGTTTAAATTAAATCATACCGCGGCTCAAGCTTCGAGAAATATTAATCAGGCGTTCGGAGATGGATCCACCGATGAAAAAGTGCTCGATATTGGTTCGAAAAATTTCGTTCCGGCAATTTGAGTATCGTGAACGAGCCTCGAGGAAGACCACCGGCTTATATTGATAACGAGGAATTAAGGACGACCGTGGAATCCGATCCGTTTCATAGTTTCCAACCTAATAAAACAAAACTAATTATCCTGCCTTGATTCCAATTATTGACTAAATCCATCGTATCGACAAATGTATCGCGTGACAAAAATCGTTGAGGAAAGGTATCGAAACAAAATGAGATTACGCGACAGAGAGCGACGACTTCAACATATTTCCGCGGACGTAAACAGAATGTCAACTATTAGCAAAGCAAACAAATTTTCGCATCTTTCATAATATGATCACGAGAAATTCTGCGTAAAAATAATAATTGTTCAGAACAGAGATTTTAAACTTCTCTCTTGCAAAGGTCACAAAATCTCCACCACTAATTAACCCTTTCGCTACTACGGGCGACTATAGTTGCTCGTAATTAATCGACTTGTACATACTACGGGCGACTATAGTTGCTCGTAATTAATCGATTTCTACATACTACGGGCGACTATAGTTGCTCGTAATTAATCGACTTCTGCATACTATGGGCGACTATAGTTGCTCCACTATTGGATAATATCAACAGCTGTAGTCACTCAATGAATCGCATTCGTATTTGGAAATTACAAGCATACGATGGGAAAAATAGTGTTTATTCTATACGGACATGTTAAATTGGATAACTTAATACACAAAAGCACAAAGAATCGTTATAGCGATATAATCTACGATGACAGGTTCAAAGGATCGTGCAAATCAAAGTCGCGATATACGTCTCGGCATCGTCTGCCACGAAAAACATCTTCATTAATCATGAAACGTCTAGTCACGTTTCTCTTTCATTATACAACAGTGATATATAAACGAACCGGTACGGTGAAGCTTTCGCTGGTATTAGGTTTCAGCGCACAATTCATGAATAAACTGCAATTCACATGGCAGTTATTAGCCGGAACGTTCGGTACTGTCTTATTTTTAGATATGGTATTAAATTGTTCGGGTATACAGGCTGATTCACCTAAGTGTACCATCTGAAGTATTTGTAAACTATTTGGTACGCGAAAGAAATGGTTGAAACAAAATAGACGCTGATGCTGGAAAAAGTAACAGAATGAAAAATAAAAAATGGGAATATATGTATCGTACAAAGTTCTTTTTGGAGTTCTTTCGGAGTTTTTTTTGAAATTCAAAAATGTACGGACTCTGGAAGCGCATACGATGTAATAATTAGTTTTCTGTAATTTTGCTTTTTTATCAAGCTACGAACGTCACCTTCAGTTTTTTTTTTTCTTTTTTTTTTTACCGTAACGAGTGGAAGTTTCATTCTGTAGTTGGAAAGAGAGTTGAATGCTGGGTAGAAATTTATTGGGATACGTTCTTTGTTTCTCAGAGCATTGTTAGGTTCTATCGGATATTAGTTTTAGGATCAAACTGAAATTAACCCTCTATGGGACCGTGTGACTTAAAAGTTAGAAACTGAGGTATCTATATTTGAAAAAATTAATTTTGTCTAGTTATCACTGCATTATTAAATTTGATTACTGTATTACTGTAGTGACACCACGATCCATTTACGGTAATTATTAGTTAAAACATTTTCAAATCAAAGTGAAAAACTGTAATCAATCGTAATTTTTTCTCCGATAAGCAGACAAAATTCGGGCTATAGAGGGTTAATTTTTAGTTATTAACGCTTGAAGTGCCGGTTCCGATTTAATGCGTGTCTGAAAATTTAGTAAATTAATTTCTTTATCAAGATCGAGAGTTGAATTCTGAGTAAAAATTGATTAGGATACGTTCTTTGTTTCTCAAAGCATCGTTAGGTTCTACCAAATATTCCTTTTAAGATCAAACTGAAATTAATTTTTAGTTATTAACGCTTGAAGTGCCGGTTCCGATTAAACGTTTGTCTGCAAATTTAGTAAATTAATTTCTTTATCAAGATCCAGAGTTGAATGTTGAGTGAAAATTGATTGGGATACGTTATTTGTTTCTCAAAGCATCGTTAGGTTCTATCAGATATTCCTTTCAAGATCAAACTGAAATTAATTCTTAGTTATTAACGCTAAGAAAATTCTTTATCAAGATCGGATAAAATTTTTAAAAACAAATTTCGTGTCATGAAGAGGCATTTGATTTTATTTCTAAAAATGCATATTTCTACGAAACTCGTGAACATTGTCGCGCTTTAGGTAAAAATTCCAACAAAATGGCCGACGGTTCAACTCCTAATTTTACGTGTGAAGAAGAAGAGAATCTTCGTATAAATTTCCACTGGACCAAAGAATCCTTCCCAATAGACGAGTTTGAGTACAAAAATGCAATAATTTGCAACTCATTACCAAAGAGAAATATTTTCACGATTAGTTCACAGTTTTCTATTCGAAACCACAATTTTCCCTTTCCGTGGTCCCGTTTCAGGACGCGAGTTAGCAGGTCCGCAACATAAGACGCTTCTCGACAAGCGCTAGAAGCCATCTCACTTGGCCGAGGATATCGGCTATCGCAAAGAGAACGGACTGAATGTGAAAGTACGTGTGTCGGACGCACGCGTTCGCGATTACAGCGAACGCATAGTTCGCCATTAACCCCTCTTTAGCCAATAGCATACAATTGGATCGTTGCATGGCAGTATCTTTGAACGGTGTAACGCGCAAAACCGTGCGATTCAACGCTGATCTATCGCATAGTCGAGCCGCAAATCATGGAATCGCGATCAGTCTACGAGAACTTCGTGGAATCGTTCGGTTTCGTTCGATTCTACGATTGTTCGGAAAGTTCGTAGCAAAAGTTGAAAATAATCAAAATTTGTATTTGTTTTTTCTCTGCGACTACCGTTATGATATCTCGGGTATTTTTAAGATAACTTTTATGACAAATTTTTTTATTTATCTCGGTAATGAATTTGTTATGAATTTGTAGTGAATTTGTAACGAATTTGTAATGAATCTGTAACGAATTTTAACCCTTTGCACTCGTGACCTTTTTTAAGTTTCAAAGGACTATGAAAACTTAGCGTTCTTTTGGAAAGAGGGGAACAAAATTATAAATGTTTACGATATTTTATTTATTTGGTTAATTTACTTTATTTTAAAACAAAACAAGTGTTCGAATTGTGGAAGATGCAGAATTTAATTTAAAACTTGATCTCCAAAGAAAATTATTCGCGTCGCCATAGCGGCGCCAGTCGAGTGCAAAGGGTTAATAGTAACCGTTTTTTTTTTTTAATTTAATAGTGTATTGTTACTTTGTACATACCTGTTCTTACCGTAATCGGTCATTTAACAGCGTTCTTTTTTGAAAAAAAAAAAAAAAAAAAAACACAAGCGATTCCTATTTATTATCGACAGAACCGATACGATTATGCGAAAGTGTAACACACCGATCGCCACGGATCAATTCTAGTTCGGTCAATTTCTATCGACTAATTTCATACCTTTTATTAACACGTTAAGCGTCGACACCTTAGGCGTCGTTTGTTTCCGAAGACTGACACTATCAATTTCCAAAAATAAAAACGAGTTCTGTATCTGTATACAGTCAACCTTCCTATAACGCGGTGAGTGCGTACCGCGTTATATGGAAACCGCGCTATAAGAAACTCGGATTTAACCGTACAAACCAGGCTAATTCGTAGCGCGTTGTATGGAAACCGTCTACCGCGTTGTATGGAAACCGCGCTACAAGAAACTCAGAATTAGTACAAATCACACTATTCGTACCGCGTTATATAGAGACCAAGAAATACAAAAGACAAGATTAAATTATAAATTATTTTTATTGAATTGAAGAGTTCGTATAAGGAGATGATAAAAAAAATGAAACAAAAAGTAGACAAAAGAACTGTTTTCCAACAAAAACAAGAAAGACTTTTGTAAAATCATTTAACACTCATCCTCGCTGTCAAGCTCCGCGTTACATAGAAACCCCGTTCTCAGAGTGCCGCGTTATAGGAGAGCTATCGCAATTTCAGGTCTGAAATTTCGCGTCCTGAAAGTACCGTGTTATAGGAGGGTTGACTGTATTTATTAAAAATTCGTAATAAACGATTCTCTTTCAATTTCACCAAATGCACAAAAGAACTTGAGAACGCTACGAATTTTCTGAACAACCCTATAGAAATACAACGTGTTGGAACAATCAAGAATGTCGTCTGGCTGACAAAGCCAAGCTACATCGCGAACGAAATCGTCTTTTGACGAGTTTTACGAGCGGTTGAAAGCTAGACGAGCTGGCAGGTCCACGTCGACTGGTGCACCAGGTCAGTTTAATAATACTCGTGCACTCATCCGGGGTATCCTGATAATGATAAATCGCGTCTTATCGCTGCTAGCCGGCTGTGTGTAATTAATGGCTGGCAAAGTCGAGAGGCAGTTTTACGGTCGTATACGAGAGAAATGGTCTATGACACACCATGGGTCGTTTTAATAAACGTGGTGTCGCGGATAATACAGGCCAATCGTATGCGAATGCTTGTTTATGCAACTATGTTTGCGTGTGGAGCGTTTGGTTCGGTTCTGTAGCCTGTTTTATATCACAATTAATCTTTACCTCGTTTTTTTCAATTTAATTCGTTGCTTAGTATCAAATTTATAGAACGATGAAAAATTAATATAATGGAACAATAGATAGTTAAATAATGTCAATTCTTTTGGTGAGAATAACAGAATGGTAATTTCTTGGTGCCGATTTTACGCAATGGTAGAGAATGAATGTAATGATAAAATAAATAGGTAAGATATTTAAAATTCTTCTACCGAGAATAAAAAAATTTAATTTTTGTATATTAAGTTGTTCCTTGGTGTCAATTTGACGCAATCGTAAAAAATTAATAGTTAAATATTGCCAATTCTTTTACTGAGAATAAAAAAAATTAAATTTCTGAATATTAAGTTGTTCCTTGGTGTCAATTTGAAGCAATGGCAGAAAATGAATAGTTCAATATTGATAATTCTTTTATTGAGAATAAAAAAATTTAATTTCTGAATATTAACTTGTTCTGTGGTGTCAATTTGATGCAATGGTAAAAAATAAATAGTTAGATATAGCCAATTCTTTTACTGAGAATAAAAAAAATTAAATTTCCATATCTTAACTTGTTCTTTGTTAATTTTTCGCAATGGTAGAAAATAAGTATAATGAGAAAATAAATAGTTAAAATATTCCAAATTCTTTTAGTGAGATAAAAAAAAATTAAATTTCTGTACATTAACTTATCTCTTGTTGTCAATTTGACGCAACGATAAAAAATGAATATAATGAAAAAGATATTAATTAAATATTGCAAATTATTTTATACAGAATAAAAAAGTAAAATTTCCGTATATTCAGATATAAAATGGTTCACATTCTTCACAAACAATAAAGAGCCGTGCAAGACACTACTTTTTCTTTGAAAATGTGCCAAAGCGATCAAAGATGCGCACGAGGGTTAATATTGGTCGATATTAACGTCGATACATTACTTCTTTAATAAAAAAAAAAATGATAATTCCTAAAAAAAATTTCCAATTACGTCAGTGTATTTGGTGTTAGTATTCAATTTCATACAATATTTCTATTATTCAGAATAGGAGATCTGCCAGACAGGGGTTAGAATCATCGCATGCCAGCTAAAGATTGCGCAACACACTTTTATCAAAAATGTATGCTAGGTTTCTCTAATGACGTCTACGTGACGCAAGTGTATCATTTAAGAACCTCGTTCATCTAAAATGTGTCCAGAGGCTTGGATTTCAATTTATTCTCAACCCTGTACGCTTCGTCTTCAACTTTGTGCAAGTTTAAATTTACAGACATTTGATATCGATCAATCACGCCCACTGGCTCGCAACCAAGTCAAGTGTCCTGCGTTCAGGCTTAAGTAAATAATCGCGAGTCGTAAGATCGTGGAACAACTTTCCCTGTCGTGTCAAGCGATCTTATAGTTCGAGTAATTTCTCTTATCTACGGCTGCTCACGTTCAATCGTTTCCTGGTACGATCTTGCTCGAACACAATTCGTACAACGATGTCGCGCGAAAGAAATTATTTTCCCCCTCTTCTGTTTCAACACACGGTTCGACGACTATCCAAGTCTATCTGGAGCGATCGATGAGATAAAGTCTCTGAATCGGTTCCAAGAAAACAACAAAAAAAAGAAAAAAAAAAAAAGAAATAATTCGATTACAAGCAAACACGCGTGGAGATTAGACGCGAAGGCGTGCAAGTGCGCATAATCGTGTTTAGCGCGGATAGAGTACCGGTGCTTAAGAGCGCGACAATTTAAACGCAAAATATCGATTTCCGCCCTCCTTTCGACCAACCCTATATTTGTCACTAAAAAAGAAAAAAAAAAATAAATGTTAGAAAATCGCGGTAGACAACGTAATAAAATTAATTAGACATGGCTGAAGCAGGCTATGTGCATTTCGAGGCGCTTCCCCTCTTAACCCTCTATAGCTCGAATTTTGTCCGCTTATCGGAGAAAAAATTGCGATCGTATACAGTTTTTCACTTAGATTTGAAAATTTTTAAACTAATAATTGCTATGGATGGATCATGGTGTCGCTACGGCAATACAGTAATCAAATTTAATAGAACAGTGATAACTAGATAAAACAAATTTTTTTAAAATATAGATACATTAGTTTCTAACTTTTAAGTCACACAAAGACATAGAGTGTTAACACGTTAAACGCCACGCCGATTTTGGTCGACTTTCCGTTAGGCTGTGTGCTGTGATAATAATTGAAAAGCATTTGGTCGCAACATAATTAGGAATTTAAGAAGGATATTGCAAATGCCTGCAAAGGAAGGTGGTAACTTTGTTTAATGTGATTTAATAGAACTCGTTGATGAATTATAAGGTATCATATTTTGGAATTGATACTGCCAGTGTTCGGAAATCAACGACTCCTAAACAAAAATTTCAGCGTCGGTCCACTGGGACCGGCGTGGTGCTCAACGTGTTAAGGGAAACTCCTTGGGACTCAGGGTGATAAAACCAAGGCAGGCATACTGGCGGGAACGTCCTCGCGATTCACGGATAGTCCGGAAGGAAATTATTGTAATAGCCTTCAACGTGAACGCACGTAATATTAACACATTACGGACGAAATTTCTCGTATTTTATATTTCATATCTTGAAAAGATAAAAATGGTGAACGACGACGTATGAGAGATAACTTTTAAAAATAATTTTCTTAATTCAAACTTTGAATTATCATCTATCTTTAGAATACGAAATTATTTTTGCAAGTACTCATGTAAGCAACAATTTATTGTAATTCTATTCCATTGTAAGGTTTATAGAAATCAGGATTCGTTGCCAATGTGTTAACCCTTTTAAACAAACTATTGAAAACGCCCACAGACTATATTATTTAACCGCTCAAATTCTGATTCCACTTTACAAAAATAAAAAAATAAAAAACACATCTTCCGTCCAGTAATATTCGACACGATTACAACTAACCCTTTGCACTCGAGAGGTGACTCTCGCTCACCACCGGGATTGATGCAGCGACTCGAATCGCGTACAATAATTTCATTTCAACTTTTCGTGCATCTTTACATAACACAACACTTAATATCGAATCTATATGCCTCAAATATTTCAGAAAACACTCGTCAAAATCCATTCTCCGTTCCCCGGTCCAAGTATCGCAAAAACGTGTCTTTCGAGTGCAAAGGGTTAAACCGTTCCCAATAACCGCCGGCTTCAACGCGTGGCCATTGATGTATCGAGTTCTCCCAGCGAGTATTCGAGCAGCTTCCGAGCAGAGGCGAGCAACTCCGGTAGGAAGTCGAGAAAGCGAGACCCCTTGGCCGCGATAAAAAAAAAAAAAAAAAATGCCAGAAGCATCGGAAAGCCAGACGTACCGATGCAACTCTGCATCGTACCGATACACCGGAGTCAAGTGCAGCGAACCTTCCCTCCGGTAACGATCCAACCAGCCCGACGTTGTGAACGCGCCTTAATCCCACTTCACGGGCCACGTGGGCGAGTGTGTGCGCGGTGATCGTGCGCAACGCCAGATGGCGGCTACGTGCACCACTACACGGACGGGGCGCATCCACTGTACTGACTGGGCCGCGCGGGCGCCTGCGCGCGCACACGGGTCCGCGCTCACATGCGCGCGCACACACTGGCGTCAGACGGCACTGAGCGGGTATACGTGGTGCAGCGGGGTCCTTGCTCCCTGGCGTATGTGGGTCAGCAGTCTCACACACGCTGCTATTCTTGCGTAACCAATGCATGCATACGGCCGAGAGCTGCCGCCACTGCGGCGTGCACATGCACACACCGAGACGGAAAGTGCAGCCAATGCACTAACCTACGGTCTCTTCTTAAGAGGCCGCCGGCGATCTTGTTGTGTACACGTTTGTGTGCGTGTGTCCGCGCCTCTGTGCCGGGCTCAAAGCCACGCAAGCTCTCGCTATCTCGGCCAAGCTTTTTCGAGGTTCGCGCTTTACCCTGATACTCGTGGTATTTGCTTCATTAAACGAGACGCTGTCGCAAGGAGGAAGAGGGATCGCGAGAGCTTTTCAGATATCGTTTTTTTTCTTCTTTCTTTCTTTAACTCTCTTTCTTTTTTCCTGCCCGCTTTTCGTCGCTCGCGTCGTTGTACGTGGCTTTTAATTGAACGTCGGAAGTCGCTCGATAATTGGAAAGTTGTGTAACGCGTTATTATCACGGTTTAGGCGTGTTCGATGAGGTCACTGGGTTGTTCGCGAGATACAGAGTTGATGTAGGATTTTTGTATTGTTTCTTTATTTTTGAGGAGCGGAGATAAATATTTTGATTTGTATAAATTCTGTCGCGTTTAATAACGCATCGTATGTGGATTAGGTATTTTTTTGTTTGTTTTCTTTTGTATTTTATTGGGAGAATTTATACTTGTGTTTGATTTGAAAGTAATTTTTTGAATGGAGGATTTTTTATTATCTTATTATTTTTGTTATTTTTTTTATTATTTTGTTTTTTATTCATTTTATCTTAAAGTTCTTTTTTGTGCTATATTGCACAGTTTAGAAAATATGGAAATAGATATTAAAGATATTCCTTGTGGCGTTTAATTTCTTATTTAAAAATATTTGTTTTTTAACGGAACAAAGGAAATATACATAACAGCGATTCGTATTCGTAACGTTTAGTACACTCGCGATTTACCATTTATGTAATCAAATGAAAGGTTAGAGATTTTGTTTTACATAACAGGAAAGTAAAAATGTTGGAGCGATCGAGGCTTCGGGGCAATCGCTTACACTTCCCCCTTATCGATATTTTTCTCGCGTGTCCCGTAAACAGTGTAATTATTTTCGTAAATCTATTTCCATGCCGATCGACAGCGCGATAATCATCGTAACAGGAAGTAGGTTGCATAATTCATCGCGCGACGAGTAAACGGGAATCCTTTAATCGAACGTTTCATAATTTAATTCGCCAAATTCAGAATCACGGTAGTCGCTAAAAATCGTTCCGAATATCCTGTTTAACTTTTTTCTCTATAACCACGAGTCACACTCGTGGCGCCGATTCTGGATAAAATACCACAAAAACACATAATATTTATGACAATATTCAATTTTAGCTTTAACTGTAATTTAAATTTACAATTTTGAAAATTAACTAATACAAATTACAGACTGTCAAAGACGCGAACAACTATTGCTAATATATACGAAGATTGAAGAAATCGTAAGCCAAGGGGTTAAAAAAGAAAAAAAAATTCCTTCTCGAAGCTCAACTCTCAGCGAAACTTTCACATGATTTTACGAAGCAAAGGAAAGAAATAAAAAGAGAATAAAAAAAAATAAATAAAACTTCAAATGGAAATATGTTCTCATGCAAATGTTCCATTATCTTATCGCGTCGATCTTCTACTTTATCGTTCCTTCGAAACCAGTCGTATCATTATTTTTATCGCAAGGAACAGAAACAATAATTACGAAAAGATTAAAGCTCGAAGAACTTTTTTTTTTCTTCTTTCCTTTTTCGCGACAGAAATAGAAAATTTTGTAATTCGACATATTTCCGACGAGTTGGTACCATCATCGCGAACCTAATGGAACCGAGCCGCGTAATTTCATGTACCACGGGTAGATTTTACCGCTATAGGGGCCGGTGATGGTGAAAGTGACTCTCCCACGCCATGACATCCTAGATCTACAACTCCCCACTCGTCCGTCTGACTCTTGCTCTCTGTTTCTCCTGCACAGAGGCAACTCTTCCTCTTTTCTGTCCTCGGCTAACTCCCGTTCAAGTACCCTGTCCCGCGATTGGCTCTCGCTTCGTGCCACGAGGAAACGAATTCTTGACAATGGTAATGAGTCGCGGATAAAATAATGCCGCTTCGAGCGACCAGGAAATCTCTCTCTCTCTCGGGGCGTGATTTAGAAGGGTTAAGAGTGGAATTGATGAGTTCGCGCGGAGAACACGGTTTCGAGAGTCAAAATTCTACGGCGAGGAGAAAGTTGGACTGAAGAATGTTAGCCTGTCGCGAGGTTTCTAAACTAAATTTAAACGAATCGATGATTTCTTGTTGTTATTTAACCCTGACACGGTTCCAAGTTTATTCGCCCCAATCGTGCTCTCGTTTCTTTAACCCTGCTTTTCTTTTCGTGTCTATGCGACTGGATAATGTAATCTATTTTTGTGTATTAGCTTGTCGATGAAATGTTCGAATTATCTGTGAAATTTTCAGCGATTATATTTTTGTTAAATACAATGTATTCTTGATGTGTGTCCAATGTATATCTTAACCCTCTAGCTTAGGATTGATTACAGTTTTTCACTTTGATTTGAAAATGTTTAAACTAATAATTAGCGTAGATGGATCGTGATGTAAGTAATACAGTAATCAAATTTAATAGTGCAGCGATAACTAAAGAAAATTAATTTTTTAAAATATAAAAACATCAGTTTGTAATTTTTAAGTCACACGGTTCCATAGAGGAATAAAAATCTTCAATTACGAATATAAAATTACAAATAAATTAACCCTCTATAGCCCGAATTTTGTCTGCTTATCGGAGAAAAAATTACGATTCATTACAGTTTTCCAGTTTGATTTGAAAATGTTTTAACTAATAATTACCGTAGATGGATCGTGGTGTCAGTAATACAGTAATCAAATTTAATAGTGCAGTGATAATTGAACAAAATTAATTTTTTCAAATATAGATGCATCAGTTTGTAACTTTTAAGTCACACGGTCCCATAGAGGGTTAACCAGTGGTGAGATTCAACAGAGACGTCTCAGTTCGTCACTTTTGACCATTTCGCGACCAGAAGGCGCATTTCTGAGTTTTGTATCTTCAATATAAAATTTTTCGAACCACCGTTGAACTGTTCGTTTATAAACTATTTTTTCTTCTTTAGAAGGAGCGTTAATATCACGAGAAACTTTCATTGTATTATGGTTTAAATTTGAACAAGAAGAACACTCGAATTAGACTTCTATTCACTGTTTGCCTATTTATATTCAAACAATTTACCATTTATCACTCGCGTTCAATCGAGCCAGCTTCGAGTTTTATACTCGTATGCGATAAGTGTCATTTAATAGTAGTTTTAATTATTTAATGACATAAAATTGGACGTTTCATATGCAACTAATAAATGCTTCTGAATATTTATTTGTCGGATTTAGTGTAGGATAAGTCCGGAATAGTTCGGCCTCCGGGAGAGATTGGACAGTATTAACAGTAGAACTACCGACGATTAAAGTACGCTTACTTTTATCGAAGAAATTAAAGCGGAAGGTGTATGAAACAATATGTAACGCAACCGAGACAAAGGTTTGTCTGTGTTCTTAAAAGAAATTCACGGAAAATCTCCACAATGGCATCGCGGTTGATTTATAAAATTTCTGTGAAAAATTATGGTAGCTCCGGTGTTGGTATCTCAGAATAAAATTAGTAAATCGGTTTATGATTCTCGTACCGACAATTGCATATTATAAATCACATTTAAGTATTTGTGAAAACTAGAAAGCAAAACTAAAGAAAACTATTCGGAAACCTCAGCAAACGAGAATTGGGTTAACCTCTTGCCTTACGATTTCTTTTAGTATTCATATACGTTGGTAACAGCTATTCACTGGTTTAACACTCTGTCAAATGCGAAATATTGATATATTATAATTCTCAATCTTATAAATTTAAATTTCAGTTAAAATTAAGATTATTGAGAAATTTTTAGTACACACTCGCATTGGTAAGTCATCGGACGTTTAACAAATTATAACACAAAGAAAGTTTATATTATAATTTCAAAATGAATCCGACACTCTCTAATTCTTTGCGTTATAGAGAACTTTAATTTATACTGTCTTTTTGAGATTCTACCGAGTGTCTACTTCGCTAAGAATTTTATTAGAAACTTGTAAGCGTCCAGTGATTTACGAACGAGAGTGTGAAAGTAAAAAAAAAGAAAAATTAAAAAATGATGTTTAATTCTGTTCTACCGTGTTTAATAAAATCATTCTTTAAAAGTAGTTCATCGTTGAATAATAGAATTTTTGTGACAGTAAAACTGTTAATATATATTTTGTGTTTGAAACACTTTAAAACTAGAAAAAAGAAATATCAAAGAGATGGAAATAAATGTTGCAAGTGAGAAGGACAAAGTTCTGTGAATTTTAAGTAAAACAAATCTTTAGCGTGCAATTAAAATAATAAATTACACATATTAACAGACAACTTCAAAATTAGAATATTTAAAAAAAGAAGTTGAATTACTATTCGATTTACAAAGAATAAACGATCACAGGAAGGTAAAAAAAAAAAACTGTTCAAAGCACAAATAAATTTTTCCAAAACCCAAAAAATTTTCGGTATTATAACGCGCCGAAGCGGCCACAGAATTACTTATATAACATAATCGGTATCTGCGAGAGAAATCGAACGTGTGAAAAGTCGAGCGCTGAACTTCGCGCGCTTTATCTCGGCGAGCTCGCGGTACCGTTATTTGAAAAAGCGACTTATCGCTTATCAGAGCGAGTCCTCACGGATGTGAAACCTCGTTTTTAACGTGTCCACCTTCGAAACGATTTATCTGAGGAAGGAAAACAGTCGCGTAACGGTACACCATGTGGGAATACTAATTCAATTCTTAAACCAGCCCAACGAACGAATCGTCGCGTTCTCTCACTGTTTCGCAAAATTTCAAACTGCAAAAACCCCTTTGCTACCCCTAAAAAAAAAAACAAAAACAAAAAAAATAAATCCCAATTTCACAGCTGTACGTCTCGCCTGGAAGGAGCCGATTCGAGTTCACGTTACTTCCTAGCAACGTAAAAAGAGGATTCCCGATCGCGCCACGTTCACCGAACTTTCTTTTTCGCGTGGAGAAACGGAGAGTGAGAAAAAGAGAGAGGTACCAAGAGGAACGCGAGAAACTCTGCTTCCTCGAGTGTGTATCGCGTTATCTCCGACAGGCTGTATCGCTCACGGGAGCAAGGAAACGGTATTATCTGTTAGGAAAGTTCTCCGTGGCACGTATCAACGACAATAGGTCGCCGGTAACGTCCGCCATTAGCGTTGGTTGCGGCCGCAGAAAGGAGAGTGTGTGCCGAAGGGTTGCCGCTTACCCACGCACCGGATCCATCGAGAAATTTCTCCGCCGTTTGCACGACAATGGGGCAACGCTATAAATATTCCCCCTTAATTTTTCTTACGTGTCGGTTGGCGTTGTGAACGAGCGAAAGAGAAAGAGAGAAAACAAGTAATAGGGGGTGGGGGCAAAAGAGAAATAAAAAAGAAAGAGAGAGAGAGAGAGAGAAGGAGGAAGAGGAAAGCGTTGAGGCAGAGGGACAGGAATCGGTGTCTCTCGGATGCTCGTGAGTCGGGCAACCAGTGAGAACGGCCAGTGAGAGTCAGAGCTCGGTACGTTGAACCTCCGCAGTGAAAGTTTCTATTATACCACTGGCCTTACCTTACTTTTCCTACGGCAAGCTCTGCCGTGTTGTGTCATAAGTCGACGAGCGGCGTGGAAACATCGAAATTCGTTCCATCGCCTTCGTCGTGTCCGTTACTTTCAGCAACGCTTTTGACGCGCCAGCCAAACTAATGATACTTTTACTCGGAACGTTGTCCGATTGCCGGAAGCTATATTCACCGTGACTCGAGTGAATTTCGGTAGACCCGGGGGGAAGTTTGGCCTCGGTGAACTTTGGTCGAGTTTCATCGTTTTAGAGATTGGGAAAAATAATTATTTCGAGATTGGTCTTCTTTTTCTATCGTTTCTCAAGTATTTCTGTAATAATTTTATTTTGGTTTTTTTTTTTTCTTGGTTTTTTTTTTGTCGCGAAATAAAGAAAGCTTAGGTGGGATAGCTCTCAGTTTATGAGAACGAGGAGACTCGATGGATGGGATGATTGGATTGTTTACTGCTGCGTATGATTTTTCGATTAAGTATAAGATTTTAGCTAGATTTAAATATAATTTTCTTGTTTCTCGGTTTAATTCTTTCACTGTGGTATTTAACACTAGATCTACGGAACCCGTCAATTCGACGCACTTCAAATTTCGCGCTCGAGTTTAACAATGATGCGTGAGAAAAATATAAACTCAAAATAGAATTTATGTAGAAAAATTGACTAAATGAATTTCTGCTTATAGAAATCTATTAATTTGAAGTAAACCGAACTAATGATGTTACGAAAAATTTGTATTTCAATGTATTCATCGAAATGATCCAATCAATGCCCGTAAACCTAGTGTTAAAGGACTAAACGCGCTCTTGGTACGAGGAATAATTTAGTTTCCGTTGATGCAACGATAATATAGGTATTGAAATTTAGATGTATGGTATAATGAATTATGGTACAGCACGTGTAAATGAAAATAGAGATGATTTTGTGCTATGGAAAATTTATATGTACGATTTTAGCAAGTATCTAATTTCTGAGAACGTGTATATTTTAGTACAAAAAATGAGTGTACGGTTTTTGCAAATGACGTATCTGTCTTTTTTAGCAATATATTTATATTATTTCTAGATCTCATACACTTAACAGTGATAAACAAATAAAACAAAATTTAACCGCCGTATGTTCCTCAGAAATAGTTACACCAACGATATTAATTTTTATTAACTATATATCTCAAACTAAATATTAACAAGCTGCTTTTTAAACGAATGCATCGAATACAATACAATTAGAAAGAACGATGTAACAATAAAATTAGAAAGAAATCAAACATTTTATGAAAATATGTAAATTTTCACGCTACGAGCGTATACTATAATGAGTCAACTTAAAAGATGTGAAATTTATATGTTAGGCTTCTTTAAAGTTACATTTTCGAGAATATTGAAAATTTTCGGTTATCCAGATAATATAGGTATTAAAATTTAGATGTATGGTATAATGAATTATGGTACAGCACGTGTAAATGAAAATAGAAATGATTTTGTGCTACGGAAAATTTATATGTACGATTTTAGCAAGTATCTAATTTCTGAGAACAGTTATAAACAAACGAAACAAAATTTAACCGCCGTATGTTCCTCAGAAATAGTTACACCAACGATATTAATTTTTATTAACTATATATCTCAAACTAAATACCAACGAGCTGGTTTTTAAACGAACGCATCGAATCACAATAAAATCAGAAAGAAATCGAGCATTTTACAATACTTGGAAACGGAAAATATGTAAATTTTCCAACATTAAAAAATGTAAAATTTAGAAATTTCTTTAAAGTTACATTTCGAGAATATTGAAAATTTTCGATTATCCAGAAAGTTTCTCTCGGTATCTTCTCACAGCGAATTTCACCAGCGGTATTTATACAAAAATATAACCTTATTTACTAAACGAAAGATAGAGAAAGATAATAAAACGAATACCGTTTATATTTTACTATAAAAAATGCCCCTGTACGATTTTACCAAACGATTACCCAATTTCCAAGAGCTTATACATTTTGCTTTAAAAAATATCGACGAACGATTTTAGGAAACGATTAAATTGGTCCTACTTCGTAGCTAAATTGTTAACAGTGTTAGCAAAATTGTAAAAGTTTATACAACCGGAGTAACTCTCGAGGTATTATAGTTCCCGTAACAGGCTCGACAGAAGTTGAGTAAATTCGATGAATAAAGTTCCATCGTACTTAAATTCATTCATCGTGGACAAGTTTGAAAACAAACACCGAACAAGATTTCCACACGTGTCGTACGATTATTTACGACCAAGCACAACGTACTCTTCGCTGCTCTTCGGATCGTTTTCACCGTACGAAAATCGAACAATTTGGTCGGGTCAGCGCATAGCTGATTTCGATCGTTGCAACACGCCAACGGTGTTTCGAAACATCAGGAAGCCCGTAGAAATATCCTCGGTTCGGCGTCCACGAAAAAATACCGATACCTCGGTGTAAAAGCAATGCGCGTGAAGTTCACTTTGTTACGACACAACCGTGCAACGAAGTTGCCGATAGAGGCTCGAACTGTTGCAATCTGGAGCAAAAGTCCGCGTTGTTGCGAAGCTACGAAGAACCCCGTGGTTCCAGGCCTCTATCGTTTACGCAATCGATCGTTCTAGAACGCCCGACGATCGCTTATAATTTCCCGGTAAACCATTCTAACTTCCGCTTTCGAACGGCAAAAAGTATCGGCTTTTTCGACGGTCCATGTCATTTTTAAATCGTATCAGGCCGCTGCAGAACGATGGAATGTCCGAATTATCCGTGAAACTTTCAGCGATTACTTTTTTTTCTTTGTTTTGAGAAATTTATTAAACTATATATCTTAGTAAATTTATTTGCGAGGCATTCCTAAGTTTGGTGCGATGTCTTGGATGGCTTAAGGAATATGAGATTCGATTAGATTTTTTAGTTATTGTTGATCGCTTCTTTGTGGGCGACCACAAAATAGGATTTTCGAGGTTTGTATCTGTGGTGTGAAATTTTTTTTATAACAACGTTGAATGGTTCGTTTACAAATTATGTTTTTTTTTAAGTAGTATTAACCCTTAACGAACGAGCGTGTTTTTCTAGAACAGTGATCGACNCTTGGATGGCTTAAGGAATATGAGATTCGATTAGATTTTTTAGTTATTGTTGATCGCTTCTTTGTGGGCGACCACAAAATAGGATTTTCGAGGTTTGTATCTGTGGTGTGAAATTTTTTTTATAACAACGTTGAATGGTTCGTTTACAAATTATGTTTTTTTTTAAGTAGTATTAACCCTTAACGAACGAGCGTGTTTTTCTAGAACAGTGATCGACAGGTCGACGGATTTTTAAGAAATTAAGCGCTTTATTTTCAGAGCGAGAAAAGGTGTGTAATTAATATCGCTTTATTGGATTTTATGGAAACTTTTAATAATAATAGGTAGTATATGAACAGATGTGTCCACATAAAAGGATATCGAAGTGAAAATTTCAGGAAAGTAATGGGAGTTGAAGTAAACGAATAGATGCGTGTAAAAGATTTCCTGAAATATCGCGTCATGTCGCCTGTATGTAAATATTCTTAGAATATTTATAATTTCGCGAGTATGGCGGAANACTTTATGTAGCCCGTATGTAAATATTCTTAGAATATTTATAATTTCGCGAGTATGGCGGAACAAACCTAAGGGTTAATATTAAGAGAAACTCTTGCTGCATTACAGTTTAAATTTGGACAAGAAGAGCACTCGAAAGGGACTTTTATTCATCGTTCGCTTCGTTTCGCTGTTCGCCATTTTATTTTGAAACGGTTCAGAATTTATCAATCGTGTTCGATCGACCTAGCTTCGAGTTTTATGTTGACATGCAATAAGTGCCGTTTAGTGTTACTTTTAATTATATAATAAGATAAAATTGGACGTTTCGTATGCAACAGCCCAATAATTAAGTTTCTAGTTCCATTCGGACCGGTCGAAAGTGATGTAACGTTTCAGCTTATTTTTATTTTTTTCCTTTAAACTCGAGATTAAATTTATAAAACCTACGATCGAGTCTGGTCCTCGTTTCCCGCGACTCCAGTTTTATTTCACCGACGCTGGTCGAGAAGAGGACAAATCTGGGAGTATTCCGCGCCGCTGGTACGTGCGGTCGCGTCGCAACTGTGATTTGCAATTAGCGAAGCGTGCAATTGTGAAATCGCGTTGCGGTGTTATTGACCTGGAGGACGCTGACAAACTGACACCTGGTTGCACCTAGGAAACCAATTCCGGGAAGCTCCCTTCGTAGGCGACGTTAGGAGCAAATCTCATTTTAAACGATTCGTAGAAGAAATTGAAACTTTCGTCCATGATTCAATCGTCGCTAACTTTCATCGATTTTCAGGAACGGAATAATGAATGAATTTTTTTTCTTCTTTTAATTGCTGGTAAATTAAACTCAATCACATGCACTATCGATGAATTCCAGATAATTACATCCGATAGTTTGCAATTTCGAAAGGGCTAAAAATATCCTACAGGTGCTTCGGTTTTTCTCTAACGAGTTGGACACTGTTAAACGGAATTTTATACGACCAGTTTAAAATAGGACTCCTACCTATGTGACGACCTTGTAGAACACTCATCTTCGCGCACATGGTATGTCACAGTTTAGAACGAAGCTTCCGATCGAAGTGTAATATCCAAACCACCTTCTAAGCTATCCACTGGTCTCGATATCGGCCGATCATCGATCGCTCGTCCATAAGATACCGCGTACAGAGGCGCGACATGGATCGCCTCGTCTATAATTAAACACACGTAACAGTTCCTCTGCTCGTATCTTCGAGCGAATCCGATTCATCCTTTCGGGATCCACATTTTCACGAGCGGTAAATCACTTCGTCTCGACGATCGATCGCCCGGAATCGAGACCTCGATGTCACTGCACGATTCATCGCGACGAGTTTCTATGGGACATGAAATAACGCGTCTCGAGATGCACGGAAATCGACAGAGACTCTGGCACCGATTCACTTCCTCGATTATTCAACGATTCGCGAGCCGAACTCGTCGCGGCGATCAATTTTTCTCCCGCAAGGCCGGAAGAGACGACGGAACAGCTCGGAGCGCGAAGGAGCCGATGCGAACGCCTCGCACAGCCCAAAGTTTTTGGGGCAGCTAGCTGTGCGGGCCACGCGATCCACCGAAGTCGTGGATCCACGATGTTGGGTGGTGGTGGCACCAGTGACCTCGATACCAGCCGAGGCCCTCCAATCCAAACGCCCAATGCCAAAAACTCGACACGCGTATACGCGGGAACTTTCACTCTCTCAAAGTTCTCCGCGATAGCCGGCCCGAGTGTTGGATGATCGTAAGGATCGGTATAACGAGCCGAGATGTACCACGGATGCGTCCTGTTCAGCACCCGATCGTATATTAATGCGAAACGATTAAAGCGGACAGGTCAGCCTTTGAGAAGGCGTTACGCGAGATGTTCGGCTTTTTGGGAGCAGAAAAAAATCGACGAGACCTATCCGACTGGGAACTTTCACCGGAGAAGCGCGTTCCACGGTAGGCTTGAATCGATGAAGGGGAACGGACAATTGGTCGGGTTCCTCGGCGACGTCCGTGGAGGATCATCGGAGCGAGAAGTCGGATTAGAGATCGAAAGGGAAGGAAGGCGAGAAAAGAAAGCGCGATCGGGACGATTAACGATCGAGTTCGCCGGGAAAATTTAATTAACGGGATGATGAAAAATCGCGGATTGCGCCGGAGCGTTGCGAAATGTATCGACGCGGAAGAGCCTGTGCAAAATCGTCGATCAACCCTATCGCGTTACGTAAGCGCGTTGCGGAGCATTTAGGTACGCGCGTGCATGAAACGAGCAGAAGAAAAGATATGAAGAAAAAAGACAGAGAAAGAGAGAGAGAGAGAGAGAGAGAGAAAAAATCGAGCTCCAAATATGGAACGAGAGAAGGCGACGTTCCTCTCGCGTCACCTTTTCTTCTTGTTGCGATTTCACTTTCGATCGTCGTGCACACGATGCGCCCGATAATCGTGCGTGCGAACCGGATCGTTGTTGCTCATCTTCGATGCTGAGCGAAAAAGAGTGCCACGAGCCGACGATACCTGGACGAAGCCAGTCCTTCGCTTTTGTAACCGATAAGAAAGTAACGAAAGTCTCCGGATGAAAGTTTCGATGCCGGTCTCGTGCTGCAGCCGCTCGATTTCGGGCAACGGTTTCTTCTTCTTCTTCTTCTTCTTCTCCGTCTTCTGTGTCCCGGTCCTTCTCTTCGACGCGTAAAACCGTGTTTATTTGGACGAAAGTAAAAGTACCAGAGGACCTTGCGGTGGAACGCCGTCATCGTACATGACATCGAATCCTCCTTCTGCGTCTTCCTTTCCTCCTGGCCCCTCCGCGTTTCGGCTGTCCTCGCCGTTTCAGGATACCGGTTTTCGGGCGAAACGATACCATCTTACAGGAAGATCGAACCTGGTGAAAACCGCGGCCTTCGTGGAACAGGGTTACATTACGTCACGCGTGTCACGTTATTGCTGTCCGCGTTTCGCTGCGCTTCGTGGACCGATTCGTTACCGATGCGACGTCTCTACAGCGGGTTTAATCGAAATCGGTTGGTATCGTTCGTCGCTCGGCGATCGGTTCGGGTTAGAAAATCTTTTCCATCAGCTTGCAATGTCTATTACCACGAATTAACGGGCCTGCGCACCGATCCTTACGTAACACCGCGCGAATGATGAACTTTTACATTTAACCACAGCGTAGTAACTTTGTGCGTAGGAATGTCGGCTACGTAAACCGGCTTACGATCACGACGAACGTAAAGGAATTTAAATTTCCTACAATGTTACGGTAAGACTTTATACGAAGTGAATGGCTCGCTGACTCGATATCGATATCTATCACGCTTCTGTGAAGTACCGCCTTTTTCGAGAGCGACACGCACTCCTAATCCTTACATGGATATTCCCAGGTATCGAGACGGGGCTGAGTTAAGAAATTTAGAGTTTATCCAATTGTTTCGGTAAACAACAAGATCGAGTATCCCAGTTTCGTTAACATCGTTTTCTATTTCTCCAGCTGCTCGGCTACCGCTCGCTTCGACGTCTCCCCTTCCCAGGACCATGTATCTCTATTTTTCAACCGCTCTTCAACCTACAACCTCGAGTAACCCAGAAATAACCGTTCTCTCGGCGAAACGTTTCTAAAAACCCTTCCTCCGGATAGAATCCCCGAAACAAATTGCACGTCTGTCGTTGCACGATCCCGACACCACCTGTTATAACCCTTCGCCAGTTTCGTAACCAGTCCGGGTTGATTCATCGCGCTGCGCTTCGTCGAGGCAGAGGCGAAAAATAGACGGGTCCTTCGAAAATGTCGCGCGATTCGTCGATCAACCATTCAAGAAAGGTATCGAAGAGTACCGGCCAAAGTCTGAGGGATACATGTTCTTACGAAAAATGATAAAAAATCGCGAAAAATCGGTAAGAATCGCGAAGATCGTTGTTAGGGACGGAAACGCGTTGGTAGCAGGATTTTCTCAGCCAGTTTTTCTAGGCAGCCTAGACGGATGGCGCTGTTACAGTCGCGACCGATGTATTCGTACGTGGCAGTGTGGGCAGTGCTGCAGTCGTTCGTACCAGCACGTTGTGAGCGGTCGGCCATGGCATACTTACTGATGTCAATCACACCGGCAGGCATGCACTGGCCGTTTGTGTTGGTGTACACGCATATCGAACGGTCTGTGTGCTCGTGTACACGCATGCGTGCTCACACACGCGGCAAAGACGCTTCGCTCGGCATCGAATCTCGTAGCCTTTTGGCCTTTAACCCGTGCAATTTCCTCGACCATTGATATCGGGTCGCAGCTGCGCCGACGCGGCGATCTAGGTCTGAACTTGGCGACCCTTACCAGCCGTTCTGGAACGGTCGAAAAATTTAGAAGGGCGCCTCTGGACCGTGACCATCGGCCGGCGGATATAATCGAGCGATAAGCGTGTGATTCGCGCTGGAAAGATCGCGAAGGATGGAGCTGCTTGGGTATCGTTCGCTGAGAATACCGGGCATCAATCGCTATTTTTTTTTTTTTTTCCTTTTTTT
>SMSQ01023427.1:33850-50787 GCA_019453375.1 Ctenoplectra terminalis
AAAATAAAAATACTTCTGCCGTAAAAAAACGTTTATATATACTTTTAGAAAATGATTAATTAATTTCTGAGAGCGTATATGTACATTCTTGGTCAGAAGTTTGGAACCGCTTCGTATTTCAAGGTTCACGGTAATTCTAAACAAAAAAATATATATATTAGGTTGGAAACTATGAAACGGGCGTTTTTTGTTAGGTCTGTGTTCAGCTATGTTCAATTTTTTGACTTTATTTATTGCACGCAAACGTTTTAACACAGCTGTACGACTAGTTCCTAGTTTAGACCCAAGTGTTCGACTAGTTGTGTGCGGATCAGATTCCACGGTCGTCCTTAATTCCTCGTTATCAATATAAGCCGGTGGTCTTCCTCGAGGCTCGTTCACGATACTCAAATTGCCGGAACGAAATTTTTCGAACCAATATCGAGCACTTTTTCATCGGTGGATCCATCTCCGAACGCCTGATTAATATTTCTCGAAGCTTGAGCCGCGGTATGATTTAATTTAAACTCGTACACGAAGAGTAGATGTAAATCGCGTTTTGTTTCTATCTGGTTTAGGATAAAAATAAAATTAAAATGGGATACAAACGCGAAAAAATTTTACGAAATGAGTAAGAAGAGTACCTGTAAGCTTTATAAATAAAAATATTGAGCGCACGTTACGATGTATCTCTCTCAGTCGCGGCTGAACACAGACTAAACAAAAAACACTCGTTTCATAGTTTCCAACCTGATATATTATTCATATTATATTATATTCATATATTATAATAATAGTCGTATCACTGTAGGAAATTTTTCAGTCAAAAGTCTGACAGAATACAAGAAATTGCTTTTAATATCAGCAATATTAATTTCGAATCGAGCAAATTAGCAAATTAGCGAAAGAATCGGTATATGTAAAATTCAAAAAATCATTCACAGTGCATATTTTTTCCGTAACGTTGAAAATATTTCTCAACAGCCGGTAGAAAATTCTAAGTATTCTCGATGATATCGTTGCATTTTATTCCCTCGTAGAGAATTAGATACAAGTTCGTGCATCGCTTCGCGTTTCATTGCCAATTAGATTCCTCGATACTCGAACGTGTACATTGGTTTTGCAAACATCCATTCATTATCCAGCAAAGAATAATATTTTTGTTCGTATCGGCGAAGCCTTGTTTGTAGAAATCTCGCGTGATATTTCTTATTCAGCTCGTCGTTCTCATTCAGAAGCGTTAAACGTGTCTCATTAAAAGCCTCTCGTTAATCAACGATCCGGAGTCCGTGATCTTGATGGAATTTCCTTTGATCGAAGACGATCCATCCCGCTCGATCGCTACGTGTATCACGAGATGTTGGAACGACAACTTCTCGCTGGCTATAACAAGTTCGAAGCTATAAGGCCAGCCAACGTCCATGAGAATCGACCTCAGAGTTAGTCGCGACACTGCGTGTCATCGTGATCATTCCGCGATAGATAATTCTGTTTCGAGTGATAATTGTTTTTTAATCACCGTGTTTACCTTACAAACCGAGTCTCTTTTGCATGTTTCTTTCAGTTTTATTCTATTTCACATTTCAGAAGTCTCAAGATTTTTTATTATAAAATTTGAGCCGTTTATTTTGAAAGTGGCCTAAGTCCATTTAAGGGTTTGCGTTTCAATGAACTTAAAAATATACGTATAGGATACTAACGAGTCATACTGCTTAATAATATGCCTTTTCTTATGAAGAATGGAGTTAGGACACTTTCAAAATTAACAACCAGATTCATTATAAAATTTGAAGGTGCCGAAAAAATTCCTTTTTTAAAGGAATTTTAAGAAATTTTACGAGGAACATTTAGAGGTGTCGATAAATTGTAGAAATGGAAAATATTAGGTTGTCTCGAAAGTTTCTTTCGTTATCTTCACGCTGTGGCTTTGTTTGGCGGTGTTTATTTAAATATGCAGTCTTATTTGTTAAACGAGAGATTGGGGAAGGTAATGGAGCAAAATGGATCCTATATGAAATAATAATATATTGCAAAACGAAAAATATGCATTCAATATTTATTAATGAAACGAAAGAAACTGTTGGGATAATCTAATATTTGATAATAAATAGAGTATGGATTTCTATCCATTTGTGGGAAATTTAAGGACACAAAAATGCACTCAATGCACGTAATGAATAAAAATACATGAATAAATTTAAAATATAGTATTCGTTATACGTAGTAAGTGAAAAACAGTTATTTATAATAGCTTCAATTTTTTTAGTCATCTTCATAAATATATGAATTTGTATAAAAATCTGCAGTGTGGTAATAAAACTTCTATTCCATTAGAACAGGTATTTCTATGTACTCATAAACAGAATTTTGTCTTTATCAGTAAAATATTACTATCCTATGTATTATTATACTCATTTTTATCCATAATATTTAATATAAATTTCTAATATTATCCTACAAACTTGTGTCAATTATTTTCAATGGACCTAGAAAAAAGAAAGATTAATTAATTTCTTAGATATCCAACTCAGAGCTCAAGTCTAATACTCTACCAATTTTCCTGCTTCCCACAACTTAATACCAACAATACCCTGTTCGCCAAGAAAAAAAAAAAGGAAAAAAATTCCTCAAAGAAGAAATCGCGCAAATTGTGCAAATTTCTATTCTTAGCAGTTGTTTATTCATCGGAATAATTATAAATATATAATGAGCTCAATTTTGTCCGCCGATGTAGTCGCTGTAGTTTATGACGCACAAAAGCAATAGTTGTGACCTTTTCCCCGCACGATTGCGACCAATAGTAACCTACGCTAGATAAAAAATTTCCAGACTACGGTCGCGCGAATCGTTAGACGCTTTCCATCCCCTGACGCGTTTCCAGCATCTCGTCACGAAGGTACAGTGTCATGCACCTTTCGAGAACGCGCTTCACTCGCGACGAACAGAGCTGGGTATTCGCATTCGGATACCGGTACTTACTGACTGCACGTGTCAGGGTCAAATGACATCATTCAGACGCAAGGATCTTCGCGATGGTGCGCCGACGTTTGTGTCGTCGTAATTCATTCCGTCGATCGTTCGTGTTTCTGGTAACGCCGAGGAAGAATCCTGCGTAACCGCGGAATTTTCTTCAACCGATCGCTGCTCGCGCCGACAAACGACGCNTGGCCGCAACAGATTTCCAAAATGGCGGACATGTTGAATTATATCTCGATGGAATTGTTCGTTTAATAAATTTNGCAAATTTCTATTCTTAGCAGTTGTTTATTCATCGGAATAATTATAAATATATAATGAGCTCAATTTTGTCCGCCGATGTAGTCGCTGTAGTTTATGACGCACAAAAGCAATAGTTGTGACCTTTTCCCCGCACGATTGCGACCAATAGTAACCTACGCTAGATAAAAAATTTCCAGACTACGGTCGCGCGAATCGTTAGACGCTTTCCATCCCCTGACGCGTTTCCAGCATCTCGTCACGAAGGTACAGTGTCATGCACCTTTCGAGAACGCGCTTCACTCGCGACGAACAGAGCTGGGTATTCGCATTCGGATACCGGTACTTACTGACTGCACGTGTCAGGGTCAAATGACATCATTCAGACGCAAGGATCTTCGCGATGGTGCGCCGACGTTTGTGTCGTCGTAATTCATTCCGTCGATCGTTCGTGTTTCTGGTAACGCCGAGGAAGAATCCTGCGTAACCGCGGAATTTTCTTCAACCGATCGCTGCTCGCGCCGACAAACGACGCTTTAATGTTAGATTCGATCGTTAGATCACGATATTCTCTTGATAATTATTAGTTAAATATTTTATATTCTTTATCCTTTGAAAATTTAGTGTGGTCGCTGATGGATTTATATCGAATAGCGAGTAAAATGTCGTGGCTGCAACAGATTTCCAAAATGGCGGACATGTTGAATTATATCTCGATGGAATTGTTCGTTTAATAAATTTGGCAAACGACGCTTTAAAGTTAGATTCGACCGTTAGGTTTCGATATTCCTTCGATAATTATTAGTTAAATATTTTATATTTCTTATCCTTTGAAAATTTAGCGTGGTCGCTGATGGATTTATGTCGAATAGCGAGTAAAATGTCGCGGCCGCAACAGATTTTCAAAATGGCGGACGTGGGGAATTGTTACTCGATGGAATTGTTCGTTTGATAAATTTAAATTTAATAATCATCCGTTTGTGTATGAATTAGGGTAGATGGAGTTTTTGGATGGAATTTTTTACGGTTGGATTTGTGAAAATATTGTTTCAGTTTAAGTGAATGATAAAAAAAAGTTAAATGATAATTGAACTAATTTTAGCAAATTTTTAAGCAGTTGGAATTTATCAGTATAAGAATACCGTTTTAAGACTTGTTATTAGTTCATTAGAGACACTAAAAAAAAGCTAGCTTTTAGTACTCATTTAGAAACTTATTTTTTTTCATTTAACGTTAGAACTACCGACTATTCAATTACACTCGTTAAAAAAAATAGTACATAATATTTTTCACGAAAAAATCACTTAAAATTCCCCAAAATGTTTCATAAATTTATAGAATTTCCATGAAAAATTACAAATCACCGATTCTGATGTTACTCAAACAGATATGCTCTCGTTCATAAATCTTCGAACACTTAAAAAATTTAAAATATAGAAAATTTGATGTTACAGTTACAAAATGTTCTTGCTATTTATTAACTGTTGGTGTCATAGAGAATAAGTTACACCATCTTCTTGAGATCTTCAAAAAATTCTACTTTAACAAACATTCCATCCAAGCTTACAAATGTCCACTGACTCATGGTCGAGTGTGTCCCTGTCTTTCAATTTTTCTAAAGTACATCTTAGAAAACCATCTTAATCGTAACAAATTCTATTAAAAACCAAAATAACTTCGAAAAATACGACTATCCCATATTTCTTCCACACATTTGATATCATACCGTTACACTAGAACTACCAACAATTAAAGTATATTTATTTATACCGAAAAAAATAAAAAATTAACAGTATGTGAAGAAAATAAAAAATTGATAAAAATAAAGAACGATGCAAAGTACACAAATCTAAAGGAGAAAAAAATATTTTTAACAGTAAAATAGCTAAAATATTGTAGAACAGTCAACTCAATGAACCTCTACGAAAAAATTAAGGATTGATTATTTTGATCAACATTGTCATGCACCAGTGTTGAAGTACTCTGAGCGTCGAACGATATTTTCGTCCCTGTGTCAGATCGCATTATAAAGTCTTTACTTCTAATCCGTCTGAACAGTAACATAGCAATGCTCGCACTCCTATTGCATTCGTTAATGAGTCACAATAAGGTCGACCACTCGTTAAGTCATTTTTCCTTCATGTGCAAAACCGACATTACCATCGGCATCGGTAGCGCAGGACGGATGCATAATTCACAACCTGCGTTTTTCTTTCATGGTGTATCAGTCCTGTCTCGGTTGTTGTGAATTTTTCTCGCGAAACGCGAAGCCAATAAAGAGCCACGATAAGTTACTTTGTCTTCGAGCGCTGTTTCTCGCGGCACACCGATCGCTTAGATGATGAAACACGGCCGGTGTTCTTCGTAAGCCCATTTTTTCGCAAAAAATCATGCGAGCACCCGTTACCGCGAGCTTTGAGGCGAGAAACGAGTATGAAAATAACGACGATTCTAGCTCGAAGGTCGGCTTTTCCAAACAGCTATCGATCGACATAAACAGGACGATGGCTCGTTTAACCCTCTATGGGATCGTGTGACTTAAAAGTTCCAAACTGATGTATCTGTATTTTAAAAAATTAATTTTATTTAGTCATCACTGCACTATTAGATTTGATTACTGTATTACTGACACCACGATCCATCTACGGTAATTATTAGTCAAAACATTTTCGAATCAAAGTGAAAAACTGTGATCAATCGTAACTTTTTCTCCGATAAGCAGACAAAATTCGGGCTATAGAGGGTTAAGAAAATATAAATTTGGGAGTTTGATTTGGTTGAAACCTACATTCGAGGCTCGCGAGGTCGTTCCGCCGGACGTACACGGATTTTTACGCGTTTATAGGAAATTTAGGGGTGCAAAAATTGAAGAGAATGCATACGTAGTTAGGTGAAATGATATTTTACTGAAATTCTTCTTTGTTTACTGTATTTAACCCTCTATGGGATCGTGTGACTTAAAAGTTACAAACTCATGTATCTATATTTTAAAAAATTAATTTTCTTTAGTTATCACTGCACTATTAAATTTGATTACTGTATTACTGACACCACGATCCATCTACGGTAATTATTAGTTAAAACATTTTCAAATCAAAGTGAAAAACTGTAATGAATCGTAATTTTTTCTCCGATAAGCGGACAAAATTCGGGCTGTGGAGGATTAATTTGTTTGTAATTTTATATTCGTAATTGAAAATTTTTATTCCTCTATGGGACCGTGTGACTTAAAAGTTACAAACCGATGTATCTATATTTTAAAAAATTAATTTTGTTCAATTATCACTGCATTATTAAATTTGATTACTGTATTACCGACACCACGATCCCTCTACGGTAATCATTAGTTAAAACATTTACAAATCAAAGTGAAAAACTGTAATCAATCCTAATTTTTCTCCAATAAGCAGACAAAATTCGAGCTATAGAGGGTTAACGTTAATCGCGAAGAGCTCGAAACCGTCTCAGCTTAGCTCGTAGACGACTGTCCAACGGCGTTGGACCACGTCAGATCGCGTTAAAACGGTATCGAAGATACCGCAAGACATGGCGGAGCTCGTAATGCCGCGATTACTGGTCGGTATATTTAGTTCGAGATTGGCATAGGTCGCGAGGAGTCTGCTGGTTGTTATCTATTTTCTACGCACGTGGCCTCTATAGGCCGAGATCTAGCCGGTTATAATCGGTGACACGCTATGGCCGCGACGTAGGAACCGCCTTGGTGACGTTTTCGGGATAAGGTTTCTTTCTGGCCACCCTGAGACCAGGGTACCGGGGATCGGTTCGCGGATAAGGTCAATCTGTTGGCTGTTACCCTTTTATTCATTGATCGGGCGTTAAGCTTTTGTCACGGTACGAGTGTTTATGAGCCGACAATGTGTCCGTGAACCAGTGATACGTTGAAGATCGATTTTAATTTAAGAAAGATTTATCTTGTTCGGATTAATATGATTGAAGGTATTAATGTTTATTAATGGAGCGAGAAAGAGTGCTCTTGTTTATCGAGTGACCTAGAAACCATTGTCTTCTTTTTTTTTNAACATTTTCAAATCAAAGTGAAAAACTGTAATGAATCGTAATTTTTTCTCCGATAAGCGGACAAAATTCGGGCTGTAGAGGATTAATTTGTTTGTAATTTTATATTCGTAATTGAAAATTTTTATTCCTCTATGGGACCGTGTGACTTAAAAGTTACAAACCGATGTATCTATATTTTAAAAAATTAATTTTGTTCAATTATCACTGCATTATTAAATTTGATTACTGTATTACCGACACCACGATCCCTCTACGGTAATCATTAGTTAAAACATTTACAAATCAAAGTGAAAAACTGTAATCAATCCTAATTTTTCTCCAATAAGCAGACAAAATTCGGGCTATAGAGGGTTAACGTTAATCGCGAAGAGCTCGAAACCGTCTCAGCTTAGCTCGTAGACGACTGTCCAACGGCGTTGGACCACGTCAGATCGCGTTAAAACGGTATCGAAGATACCGCAAGACATGGCGGAGCTCGTAATGCCGCGATTACTGGTCGGTATATTTAGTTCGAGATTGGCATAGGTCGCGAGGAGTCTGCTGGTTGTTATCTATTTTCTACGCACGTGGCCTCTATAGGCCGAGATCTAGCCGGTTATAATCGGTGACACGCTATGGCCGCGACGTAGGAACCGCCTTGGTGACGTTTTCGGGATAAGGTTTCTTTCTGGCCACCCTGAGACCAGGGTACCGGGGATCGGTTCGCGGATAAGGTCAATCTGTTGGCTGTTACCCTTTTATTCATTGATCGGGCGTTAAGCTTTTGTCACGGTACGAGTGTTTATGAGCCGACAATGTGTCCGTGAACCAGTGATACGTTGAAGATCGATTTTAATTTAAGAAAGATTTATCTTGTTCGGATTAATATGATTGAAGGTATTAATGTTTATTAATGGAGCGAGAAAGAGTGCTCTTGTTTATCGAGTGACCTAGAAACCATTGTCTTCTTTTTTTTTTCACAAAGGGAAGTATCTCAATGTTTCCGCCATTTTAACCTCCAGAGTTTCTGCACAGGGTGTCTCTGAGATTTGTGGTGGGCTGGGATAGACATGATTCTCTGTGAAAAAGTGATTCAAAAATGTGGAATAAAATTTTGTTCGTATTTAAGGCTTCCATTTTTAGACAATTTTTTATTCGGTTACACGTGTATTTAATTATCTTTTTTTTAAATAAATTTCCTGGTGTACTATTTGTTTTTATTGTATTCGATAATTGAGTGTATATAGTTAGACGAAATATACACTCTTTTAGGTAATTTATTTGGTTAACTTATAAATTGTAAACGGATAATATACACTTTTTGGGTAATTTATTTAAGTAACTTATAAATTGTTAACGGATAATGTACACTCTTTGGGTAATTTATTTGGTTAACTTATAAATTGTTAGCGGATAATACACACTTTTTAGATAATTTATTTAATTAGTTTGTAAATTATTGGAAAGGATAATGTACATTTTTTGGGTAATTTATTTAGTTAACTTATAAATTGTTAGCGAATAATATACACTTCTGGGTAATTTATTTGATTAACTTATAAATTGTTAGAAGGGATAATGTACACTTTTTGGGTAATTTATTTAGTTAATTTATAAATTGTTAGCGGATAATATACACTTCTTAGATAATTTATTTAATTAGTTTATAAATTATTGGATGTACGCTGAATCGAAGTTTTCGAGTAAAAGAGGTTTAACAAACGGAAATTGGGCGTTTAAATAGTTTGTACAAGGTCTAGTATTTTTTGAATAACTGTGGAGGCTTAAAGAAAAATAAATTTAATATTATATATAACAGGTTGAGTTAAAATAAGTTTCTATTTCGATTTTCAAAGGTTTTCGTAACGAAAAGAACGAACAAAATTGTACTTTTATAGAGACTCAATTACCAAAGTTCGTATTTTTTAAACACTTTTAAAATGTATTAAAAATGAAATAAACCGATCAAAGTTCCGTAAACCACGGCAAGAAGATAACAGAAAAGACCCAAATTTCGTTAAATCAACCCTGCTATGAATCTTCCACCTTTTTGCACTTAATCATATTTCATCTTCCATAAAACCTATCCCAATTTCTAAATAAATATAAAAAAGTTATCATTTAACACGTTCAATTTTTCCTTCTCATTTTCTGTTAAACATTATCTTCCCCCAAAATTAAAAAAAATTTTCCCCAGGATAAATAAACCTCGAAGACCATAACAGCGTTAATATTACAAAACTTGGTCGACTTTTTCGATAAACGAACAATCAATCTTCCGAACGTTAAAATTTATCTTTCTAATTTACTCAAAGAACCTATTTCTAATTTCACAAAATCGTGTTCACGCGTCTCTTCTTATTACACGATAGAAAAACTGGGAAATTATAATTGTTCGTCTAGATTTATCATCCAGTGTTACTTAACTTCTCATAATTTACGACGAAAACTTTATCGCCTCGCTTTAACGGATGGAAATAACGCAACATCGGCCAATGAAGTTACAATTTGTTAACACCGAACACCTTCGGTGGAAATGTTTATGCTCGTTCCGACTCGTCGGTGCGTTTAACATACGCGTGAAAAACGACGTTTACGTTTAATAATTCATCGAGCAGAGTTAGCTCGCGATGAGAAGCATCATCCACTGTCTTCGACCGACAGGTTAACTTCTGATGCATTTACGCGTACACCAGACCGTGTTAACTCGGGCTTCGTATCGCGCGGATTATCAAGACGGCCGAAGTGGGGCAATTGGATTGCGCGTAAACCGTCGCAGACACGAATTTCGATGCAACTTCATTTTCACCTGAGAGTTCGCCGCCTGGCCGCCATTAATCGCGTTCGGTAATTTTCCGCGTCCAATTTCATTGCTGTTCCCGACGAGACTCTCCGAGTGTAAAGAAACAAAACATATAATCCTAATAAAAACGTCGGTAACATTTATCATTGTGGAACGGTGTGACAATCAGACTCTAAAAAGTAATTTATCGAAGGGCACCGTATCTCGCACTTGTCGCACGTGACGCAACCGAAAGCTGTTGGATCTTTATGTAATTAGAGGAAAAGGTCTGATCACGACGTTCCTGAACTACTAATAAACGATCGGTTCGCCTATCCGCATTTGCCTAACAATTATTGTACGACGCAGTCGACTCCGTGTATCGCCTCGTCTCACGTATTTATAGATTACAGAGAAACTGTTCCGTCCTACCGTGAACCAGCGATCGTGCAAATTGATCTATGATGATCCTGGGAATAGATAGGAGCCAATTAAACGGAAACAATAGCCTTAGGCAAGCTGAAAGCGATGCTCGCGAATCAATGAAATCGAACGAAAAGGATCGTCCGTTGCCACTTTTTTTTTTCTTTTTTTTTTTCTTTTTTTTCTCTCTCGTTACAAAGTACGATAACTACACCGAGAAGAAGAAGGTGAAAAAAAGAATCAAAAATTGAAAAATATAAATTTAAAACATAAACGATGCGGCAATTTTTTTCTTTTTCACGAATAAATTTCGATTGAACGCGATAAAGCGTTGGGATAATTATGCACGGAAGGATACTGTAAAGAGGTTTCATCCATTCGTACTGCACAAACCTTCCTATTTTTAATGGCCTCCCCAAGGTTACCAGAATTCATTAAAAAATTATTTTCGTATCTTTGACGCTTGCATCAGCGCGTTCCATGGAAGAGCCACGGATGTTTCGTGCTCGCCTTCGAAACCGCGTTTCCTGATCGACGATGGGAGGCGTGTTTTTTTGAAGGGAGAGGAGGGACGCCTATCCTTCGGTTACGTTTGTTCAACAAATTCTCACGAATTTCGGGGAGCCGGAAGGCAAGCATCCGTCACCTGGCGAACGACCTAGACCTTTCGACTTGAGCGAAACCTGTACGCTAGATTTGCATCCATTACCGATTATTGTCCTTTTCTTCCTGCTTCTCTTATTCACCGACGTCGCTCTTAAATAGCCAGACGCATTGCTAATTAGCGTATAAGAAAACTAACGTTACTCTTACGCACAGCCTGTTCCATAAATTCCACTTTATTCTCTTAGGAATATTTAAAACGGAAAACTGACCTCTATTAAGATAACGATTATTCTATAATTAGAAATTAATATTTTAACATTAACCCTAAGACTTAGAAGGCTTGTGAGACCTACTGTGAAGTAGAATCTTAAACTTGTCCCCGCTTATAGATATTCGAATTTTTTTTTTTTTAATACAATTTTTTTAATTTCAAAATATTTTAAGAAATTTATATTTGTTAAGAAAGTAAATCGAGAAAATTGGATATGTTATGTTTGATAAAGAAATATTTGGAAGCAGAGTACTTTGTGTAAAAGTAAACTTTATTTCGAGTTGTGTAGATCCAAAAGGGATAGCATAGTTCTGGGACGCAAAGTAGTTTCAAATTTTTAGTTAATAGGGTGTTTATAAAATCGGTTTCAAAATATCAGACTTTTACTTGCAGGGGAAAAATAGTCTTGGGAAGGTTCCAACAAGAAAGAAAATTAATCACAATTAAAAACTTGAAATATTTTTTAAATTATTAATTCAAAGACCTCACCTTTAGTAAACCTAAAACTAATTATTTAACAAAATCTGAAAATATATAAAATCTCAGAAAGATTTCAACCACAAAGTCAATCACAACAAAAATTTTTCAAATTATTAGTTCAAAGACTCTATCTTTAGAAAATCTAAAGCTAATTTAACAAAATCAGAAAATAGTCTCAGAAAGATTGCAACAAGAAAGAAAGCCAATCACGACTAAAAATTTTTCAAATTTTCCAAGTAATTAATTCAAAGACTCCACGCTTAGAAAATCTAAAACTAATTATTTACAAAAATCAAAAGATATATAGAATCTCAGAAAAATTCCAACAAGAAAGAAAGCCAATCGCATAAAAAAATTTTCAAATATTTCAAATTATTAATTCAAAGACTCCACCCTTAGAAAATCTAAAACTAATTATTTACAAAAATCAAAAGATATATAAAATCTCAGAAAAATTCCAACAAGAAAGAAAGCCAATCACGTAAAAAGATTTGTCAAATTTTTCAAATTATTAATCCAAAGACTCTGCCCTCAGAAGACCTAAGGGTAGGGCGAATCGTTTAACAAAATGAAAAAAATAATCTGCAATACGATTCCAACAAGAAAGAAAGCCAGAATATCGGTAACTTACATCTTTTTCCGTTTAAGACATCCAAAACACGAAAAACGGTGTCAGAGGCAAAAAGTCTTCCCGAAATCCCTGCCGACGATACTGTCGGGACGGTATTAAACAAGGTCACCGACGTGCCGACGATGTAGATTGTCGATCAGGTGTCAAGGGGAGGTTCGTCGTATTACGTCAGCGTTTATACACTTGCTGCGCGCGCGCGCGCACCTGCACCCACATGTACCTACGCTATTTATATATAAGCACAGAGAACACACATACACGCAATACACAGGTCACTAACGTCACTTATAGCCTTTTTTTTTTCTAGCCTTTTCTAGCCGAAAATCCGTGGTGCACGTTGAACGACGTGTTTCCGACGTCTCGTCCGTTTTCTTAAGTATTTGCACGTGCACTTGTTCCTCATTTGTTCGATGCTTCCGATGGAGTTCGTCCCGTCGAGTCACACCAGGACGAAAGTTCGACGGGATCAAATTGAATCGGTGCTTCGGCCACGATTTCTGATCGAGTTTACCCTCGATTATCCAAATCTGTTGATATCGATCGGTTCAACGGTGTCTGGTAGCGTCAACGATTCCTGCGACGCGAAAACGCGTGCAACGCGACGGAATAATAAGTCGAAGAGCAATCTCGTCGATATCGTTCGATATCGATCGGTTTTTAAGTATAAGACGGAGCACGATGCCCAAAACGAAGATAGCGCAAGACGCACGACCCATTTGCACGTGCGAGCTGCCTTCGGAACTGGGTTATCCTTTGTCCCAGCAGAAAACGCTCGGTTGTACGTCCTCGTCTTTCCGGTTCCTCCGCGTCACGACCAATAACGGTTTACCTCGTGGTTCGTTCATCCATTTGTTTCCTCGTCGCCGTGCAAAGTCCCTTTTGTATCTTCGACACGGTCAACGTGGACAGCGTTTTCCAGTCTTTTCCGTCTTTCCTGTCTTTCTCGTCTTTTCTTCGCGCTCGACGCTCCAACCGTTTTCAGCCTTGTTTCGATTAATTTGGTCGCCGCTCGATCGGTCTCGTAAGCGACGTCGACTTCAACGTCCAGCGGGCGCGATCGAGCAAAGAAGGAAAAAAAGAAAAAAAAAGTATGCTAACACGTAGGGAGATAACGAAACGCTTTTTATAATACCGAACACTGTGCAGAGTTTAAAAATAGCGGACGATGCTCGATTTTAGACGTTCCATAGACGATCGATTTTCGTGGCACGCCAAGCGTGGTTGTTGCTCGACGGGTGAATCGTTGATAATCAATCGAGTTTATCGATCGTCCGCGGCAGTTTAATAGGCTGGAGGTTCCGTGAAATGCACCGGACATAGATCAGTGGAATAATGCAATGAAATCGATGATACGCTCCTGTTACTCGACGCTCCTCGACGATCCTCTCCAACGATGCCGCCGCTAGAAATCTTCCAAACGATTCTGATATCGCTGTTCCGCGCGAGCTTCGCGAACGACGCGTCAGGTTCGCGAGACCGCCTCTCGAAACGTACCACTCGAAGTGTACCAGCGTAATTCCTTTTCCGCAATTTCTGTCGGACAGAGAGTCGGGCAGAAAAAAGGTCCTCGAGCTCGTTCGATCGTTCTGTTCGTTTCATAGCCGACGAGCCATTCTTCATTCGGCGATGCGCATTTTCGAAAATAGCTGACCAGTGGCCATCATCCGGTCGGCCGGTGTCGGCCACACGAAATTCCCGCAGAGTTCGTTGCACCTTCGGTTGCGCGCGCGATGCATACGCGCGAACCAGCGCCGCGCCGTGTATTTACGTGTGAGCACGGGCCGAGTTTATTTGGGCGTGGTGGTGGCCCTGTCGTTGCAACAACATTATCAAGCGGACTCGTTCTTATCGCGGCGTACCACCATTCATGCGTCTGTGTTTCACGGAGACGCGACGAGACGCGTGTCACTCGCTCGCGTGCACCCACGTACGCGCGCGTGTGCGTGGACCAAAATGGCAGCCATGCAGTGGTTACGTAACGACGATAGCTCGTTTTCTTTTTTTCTTTTCTTCTTTTTCTCTCTCGTCGGCCCGTTGCACGACCCGTTTCGCAGGAAGCGGCGGTGTTCGCGATATTTCGAGGCGCGAGACACAGTCCTCGTTCGCCGGTACACGCGAGGATCGCCGCGTGGATTTCGCGGAAATGTGATTAATCGCGACACGGGGCCACGGATCGTTTCGTTGGCCCGTGGAACGCGGGGAACGGTGATTGCACGATGCGACGACGATGATTCGACAGGAACGCGTTTCTAATTAGTTGCGCTTGTGTTCGGCTTGTCGATGGAAGGAGGCGTAGATCCAGCGTTGGATAGAGAGACGACGAACGACGATAAACCGACGATCAAAGTGTCGTCTCGCGTTTAAGAGAATGGATCCGGACGCGTTTGTTTCTCGCGTCTGGTATTATCGATCGGCAGTTTCAAGTTGCGATTTCAGATCGTTAGAATAATGGATGGACAGCGGTGGCTGTAATTTTGGCTGACCCAGTCACGTGATCCACGGATCTTGCTGAGGGTCTGGCAGTATGCGATTCCCAAACGCGGGCAGTTGATCTTGTTTTCTCTTTTTTATTTTTTGTTATTCTTTCGGAGACTTGGCAGTGTTCAGAATGAAAACGAAGTCGATCGATCGCGATCCTTTTCACAGCCTTCAAGGGTCGCGCCTTTCAAACGGCTGCTGCGAGTTCCTCCGGTCGGCGCATGCTCCGCGGACTGGCAAACAGTGACGAGAAGACGTACGGTGACTTTGGCCGTGGACGACAGCGGTAGATTAAGAAAGAGTGAAAAAAAAAAGAAACAAATAAAAATCACAGCAAAAGAGTAAGATTTTGGCCGGTTTCACGGCGGTTAGTCGGTTTTGGCAGTGGTGTTTCTTTTTTTTTTTTTTTTTTTATATTTTTCTTTTTTTCTTTTTTTCTTTTCTTCTCGAGATCAGACAAACGAGGAAGGTTGATCAGTCGTTAAACGTTTCGTTTCATCCATTTCGTTCCTACGCCGTTTCACGCCAGTCGCGCGCTACGAGCGTCCCGTTCGCGATCGTCGATGGTAATATGGAACACCTTTTCTGGAATCGTCCGCAAGAGACACGCGAAAGGAGCACACGCGTTGTTCACGATTGAAATCGTTGAAACGACCAGCGATCATCGATGCAAATATTTCACATCGCGATCCGGACACAGAGCGGCCGCGTGCGTGGAACACAGAAGAGAGAGAGAGAGAGAGAGAAAGGGACAGGACGGTGGTGTTGAATATTCTCGCTCGATGGCACTTCCGGTTCGAGAACCCATGCACTTTCTCCTGAACGGCGCGAATAGCGATCGTTTTCCTGCCACAAGCTTCCCTGGTGGAACCTATTCGATTCCTCGTACCGCGCACATCCCCTTCGTCGCTTAGGCGTCCAATTAAAAATTATCTTGGCTCGCTGCGAAACGAAACGTACGCGGACCGATCGTCCTGTGACGAACGACGACAAACACGAGCTGGTCAGTTGGTTAGCTCTGGCCGACTCGTGTTCACGGGTTGAACAATAAAGAAACTTTAGATCGATTCAGCTGTTCGCTGCATCGTCGAGGGCAACGTCCCGGCACTGATAATTCTACAAATTCCAACGCGTTCAGCCGCCGTTTCAACAGGGCAGGCAGCCTAATTTTTGCCGCGTCGATCGCTTGTCGATGTCATCGAGGATGTTCCGAGTCGGCGAGGCGGAACTTTCGCGAAGGGGTTACACTGAACGCGCAGGCCGAGCGAGGAACACGCAGCAGGTTGTCGTAGGTCACAGGACGGTCTGTTTCGTTCGGTAGAACTGGCACTTCCGGTCGAGGCACGTGGGTCCACGCTACGGACCGTGTAAAGGGAGGGACGGGCCGAGTTTTCGCGCGGGACACTTCCGGTTTGTGGCAAAACGACGACGTCCATCACCATCACCATCACATCCACCACCATCGGCACACCACCTCCACCGTTGCGCGTTTCCTTCTTTCGTGCCGAGTTCGTGCACGTACGTGTGCGTGGCCTACGTACGTGCTCGCGTATATGCGTGCGCCGTATCAACGCGTGCACGTGTGCGCGCGTGTGCGTGGACGTGTTTCTCTCTCGTCGTACCGAGGTGTAAACCGAGTGTCGAGCTGAGTTGGCTTCGACAAAGTAGGGCGACGACTGGGACAGCGGCCACGGGCACCAGCGCTCACCGACGAGGAACCCGTGCGCCGTGCGGTGGAGGAACTGTGGAAGTGGAAGAGAGAACCCTCCTCGTAAAACGGCAGCGTTGCTGTACTACGTTCTCCAGTAGGGGAACCTCTAACACCGCTGCAACAAGCCTAGTCGATTGCTTAGCGTTACGCACGACGCTCGCGGAAAAACTGTATCTGCATGCTATCCGCTGCGACCAGTGCGCTACCAGACCGAAAGCTGTGTCGCTTTTCGTTCTTGTTCCTGGTTTGGCTCATGCACTTTGCCGCTGTGACATTTCGTTCGTTCCTTTCCCTCGTTTTTTCTTTTCCTTTTTTTTTTTTTTTTTTTTTTTTTTTTTTTTTT
>SMSQ01023427.1:50982-68636 GCA_019453375.1 Ctenoplectra terminalis
TTTTTTTTTTTTTTTTTGTTTTGTTTTTTTACATCGAGACCCTTACTCGCTCGACGACTTGCACTTTCTTTCGGCGACCGAGTTCTGCGCTAACGCGGCTGCCTTGGATTCGATCGTGGAATGAATTTCGAACTGTGGAATGAGCTTCGAGAATATGGAATTGGTTTTTTTTTTTCATGCAAATTCGTATTTTTGGAGAATTTAGTTGAGAAAAATGAACGGAAGCAGGATATGGAATTTTTGTGGATAATTATTTCACTGATTTGATAGTTTTTATGGTAGGATAAGTGTAGGGTAGTTGGACCGTTTTTTATATTTCTGCTGTTTTTTTTTACGCAAATTTATATTTTTGGTAATATGGTAAAAGAAAAGGAAAAATGAAGAGAAGATACAGAATTTTTGTAGAAAATTATTTCACTCGTGTGGTATTTTTTATATTAGGATAGGTACGGGATAGTTTGACTATTTTTTGAGAGAAGCTATTGTTGGTTTTTTACATTTCTGCTGTTTTTTTTTTACGCAAATTCATATTTTTGGAAATATAGTTAAAAAAGAAAAAAATGAAAAGAGAGTGTAGAATTTTTGTAGAAAATTATTTCACTGATGTGGTATTTTTTATATTAGGATATGTACGGGATAGTTGGACCAATTTTTTGGAGAGAAGTCATTGTTGGTTTCTTACATTTTTGCTATTTTAGGAAAATTAAAGTAGCGCGTAAGAAATTTAGAATATATATAAATCATACTTTAGGAAAATTAAAGTAGCGCGTAAGAAATTTAGAATATATATAAATCATACTTTAGGAAAATTAAAGGACATATTGAAATATTAATTTCTTTTTTTACAACATTGCAAATCTCTCACCCGTATGTCCGAATTAGAACATCCCATTACGGGTGAGAACTTGAAAAATAGCACAGAATGTAGCTTACACGAAATATAATACAAGAGAAAATTAGTTAATACGGAGCTTTTTCTTAAATTTTCCCATGCTTAGAGTATCCATCGTGAAACAACGTCCATAACTTATATTACATACTTACAATACATTTAACCCGATCCTCTTTTGCGGAGGTTTCGAAATACTTTTTTCTAGTTTTACTTTCTACTATGCACAAAACTTTAATTTATAATACATATACGGTTCCGCGACAATTGTCACAACGAGAATAATAATAAATCGATTTACCTGTTTCGTATTTAGATATTAATACTGACCGGTCACTCCCGCTGGTCGAACTATCCCGAACTCACCCTATAGATTGATATTTGGCGCATATACGGTCGACGTTTGCTTTAACACTAGAACTACCGAACAAGTCAAAATGTTGTTGCTCATAATTTCTTCCAGAAATTTTAAAAATTTACAATAATGAATTTTTGAGGATTTTCTGCAATTTTTTGTCAAAAATATGCATAAAGAATTGTCACCCTTACTATAGGTATTTTTCGAAATACCTATCATTTTGATTTCTTTGCTACAAATAACACTACTTTAATCGTCGGTAGTTCTAGTGTTAAGTTTACAATTTTATCGGAGAGTTACTAAATTCGGTCGATAAAAAAGTCTACATAAAACAGCGAGCAACATCAACAATTACGTTCATCGAAACAAGTGTCGAAGTTTATATTTCAGTTTACAGAATGAATAAAACACTAAGCTTCTCCATAAACTTTAATTCTCCGGAAACATTTTTTCTACGAACCGAGTCGTTAATAACCCAACTTAGTAGTTGATGCGACTCGGAATGAACGATCAAAAGAAAAAAAAAAAAAAAAGAATCGTAGTCTTAAGTTCGACGTTGCTAAAAAAAATAAAAATCCTCGCTTCGGGAAGTTTCAAAATAGATTTTTTTTAGTTTCATTTTCTAGTATGCGCAAAACTTTAAGTACAATTTCTGATGTATATAGTTTTGCGACAATCGTCAGGACGAGAATAATAATAAGCCGATTTATTTGTTTCATTCCGAGATATTAATACCGGCCGGTGTTTCTCGCTGGTCCAACTTATCCCGGACTTACCCAAATTTTTAAATTTCGTATAAACGCAGAAACTCGTAGTCCAGTTATTAATATAATATTAATATTCAGCATAGAATCGGTGGTTGATGAATAGAGAAACGAAATCGTTTCAAAGTTCGAGGAACAGAGGATACACGGCTAGCGGGAATAGGCTTGTAAGTAAATGACCAACGTGCTTATTGTATCGCTTATAAATGAAAACGTTGTTACGTGACGGAGTCACATTGTTGATAAAAGCGTCGTTATTGTGCCGTCACTGGCAGAGAAATGCGAGTTTTCGCTTTGGCCTATCCGTTCAAATTTACCGGGAATAATATTGAAAATAATGTCGCTATGATTATAGCTCTTGTCTCGTAGAATAAACCGCGATTGAATGTCGCGTTGAATATTCTCGTTCCTTTCTTGGTGAATTTTGTTACGGTACCGTTTGTAAATTAAATCATGTGTTTCGGTTTCTTAGAATGGCCGAGACGATATTTTTAGAGATCGATCGTTCGTGTATCGGCTTTATCGAGCAGTTGAGAAAGTAAGGATTAATTCTGTGGCTTTAACTGTAACTTAAATTTACAAGATTGAAAATTAGAAAATACAAAATACGTGTAATATTTCAATACTTTGTCTTTAATCAGAGTGTCAAAGCGGTGAATAGCTATTGCTAATATGCATGAAGATTGAAGAAATGGCAAGCCAAGGGGTTAATCACGAACTTATATTAAAAAGTTAACTTCCTAAATTTTGACTATTATTTTTTTCACTATTAAACAGAAAGCCCTATAAATGAAAATAAAAATACTTCTGCCGTAAAAAAATGTTTATATATACTTTTAAAAAATGATTAATTAATTTCTGAGAGCGTATATGTACACTCTTGGTCAGAAGTTTGAAACCGCTCCGTATTTCAAGATTCACAAAAAAAAAAATATATTATTCATATTATATTATATTCATATATTATAATATTAATCGTATCAATACTTTCAGTACATTGTGTTTAACAGAGTGTCAAAGCGGTGAATAGCTATTGCTAATATGCATGAAGATTGAAGAAATGGCAAGCAAAGGGGTTAATCACGAATTTATAATAAAAACTTTCTACATTTTGACTATTATTTTTTTCACTATTAAATAGAAAGCCTTATAAATAAAAATAAAAATACTTCTGCCGTAAAAAAACGTTTATATATACTTTTAAAAAATGATTAATTAATTTCTGAGAGCGTACATGTACACTCTTGGTCAGAAGTTTGGAACCGCTTCGTATTTCAAGGTTCACGGTAATTCTAAATAAAAACAAATATATATATTATTATATATATATTATTCATATTATATTATATTCATATATTATAACAATAATCGTATCAATACTTTCAGTACTTTGTCTTTAACAGAGTGTCAAAGCTGTGAATAGCTATTGCTAACATGCATGAAGTTTGAAGAAATCGTAAGCCAAAGGGTTAATAAATATTCCATTAACCTGTTAAGTGCGTTCGACGTGTATACACGTCATGTAAAATAAAAAATTACCATTGACTATAAAAACTTGAAAATTTTTTAAAATATAATAAAAATATTATTTGGTGGTATATGTCCTTTATATTACCAATACAACAGCTATGTGTTGTAGGGATAGAGACAGTGATGGCCTTTGGAAACTATTGGGTTGTTCGGAAAGTAATTTCGTTTTTTCCCGATAGAGGATTTAATTGTATTTTTTTGCGCCCAACTTCACACTTAATCCGCATAGTCATTATATGTTTCGAGAGCTGATATAGCAAGGTTTGTGCGTGAAAAAGTCCATTTGATTCTAGGCAGTAGTTTTTGGTCGGTGCCCTTTTAAATATGGAGAGCAATAAGCAGCAAATTAACCGATATGTATAGAGAAGATGTGCTGACGGTACGCCAGTGCCAGAACTGGTTTGCAAAATTTCGATCCGGAAATTTTGATGTCGAAGATGCACCGCGTTCTGGAAGGCCGTTTGAAGCTGATAAAGACAAGATAAAGGCATTAGTTGATGCAAACCGGCGAATAACAACACGAAAGATGGGGAAAGGTGCTGGACCAGAATGGCCAATATACAATTCAATAAAATATTTCTTCGTTATACGAAAATTGTCTTTCATCTTCACAAAAAAAAAAACGAAATTACTTTCCGAACGACCCAATAAATTCCCCACTTAACAGGTTAAAAAGTTCCAACCATCCCACGACTCAACGAACAGAAATGTAGATCCGAGAGGAGCAGAAAGATTAATAATACAAATGAAAGTAGCATAATTTCTCCAACTACGTTTTGCCAGCTGGAAACATCGGACCGTCCAAAAATCGTGACGAAAGCAGACCGAAGCAGGAAAACGGCACGGAGGGAAGTATTTAGAATGAAAAGAGAAAGCAGCGAGGCATAAACCGACTACGAGAACTCTCGTCAGCCTGTATACGCGTTCTTGTTATTCTTTTACGGTCTAGGCCACGATGTTCGATAACCGAAAAACTTTCACCTTCCGAACCACGTTACACTCGCGAGTCCATGACCAAGGATCGCACCGTGTGTTTTAGCACAGCTGCGACCGAGCTTCGTCTCGGCGACGTAGCCTCGCCTCTCTTGATCTTGATCTTTCAATCAGGCCGTTACATAAAAAACGTGTCCGAAATATCTCGAGCACTGGAGCCCTCGCGAAAAGGTTACGCGTCAATTTGGTTCCTTTTTTTTTTTTAACCGTGAAAGGATCGATCTGAGCTCAGCGAAATCGAAATTGTAGATTTTCGACGAAAGTCGGACAAAAAATTTTGTAACTCTGTGTCTCGTTGACTGAAATATTTCTGATTTTGTAGGGGAATTTTTTGAGCTCTAAGATTGGAGCGAAAACGGCGGAAAAACATAATTTTTTTTTTTAATTTAAAATAAGATACAGCAATTATTGAAATTTCTAAAAAGTACTAAGTTTCTCTATGAATTTCGGAAACATTTTTTTCTGTGCACTGAGTCGATAATAAATCAGTTTAGCGGTCATAATTTTAATATAAAATATAAAATCTAATAATAATTTTAATCTAATAATAATTTTTAATTTTTAATTTTAATTTCTATTAATGCGATAATTGAAATAAATATATTAAAGTAAGTAAATAATAATTTTAATATAAGATAAAAAATCTAATAATAAAGAACCAGTAAAAAAATTATGTTTACGAATAACTTTATAATTTTTAATTTTAATTTCTATTAATAAGATAATTGAAATAAATATATTAAAGTAAGTAAATAACAATTTTAATATAAGATATAAAATCTAATAATAAAAAAATAGTAAAAAAATTATATTTACGAATAACTATTAATTTCTATTAATACAATAATCGAAAGTCAATTTTTTGATGAAAATTTCTAAAAAGCGCGTCGGTATTAATTCAGAAGAAAAATTAATATACGTCTACGTTTAAAAAAAGGACAACCTCGTATCAGTTCTCGGAAATTAAAGGGAATCCTTGTTTAAAGGACATTCGCGGAACAGTATCACGGCAGGAAGAATAGTCCTGCAAAAAGGTGGAATGCGAGTGGGGGATCGTTCAGGTCGAAGGCCAACCGGAGCGCTCCTTGGAGCACTGTACGTCACAAGGATCCTCCACGTCGTTGCCCTGACCTCAAAACTAGCTGACTCTCGCTATCGCCGCTACAATTACGATCTCGCTATACTCGACCAGAATAAACCTCTAAACGACAACAGCCAACCGTCTAATTGTCTTTCACAAACCTCTTGAAAAATTCCGCAAAACTTAACCGCTACCTACAGCGTTTCCCAAGTTGGTGTAACTACCTTCGAGAAATTGGATTAAATCGGAACAAGGGAAGGTGTCATCGCCCTCTAGAGCAGAATATTTTTACAATTCTCTTTTACAAACACTTTTAAAAAATTTCACAAAACTTAACTAATAACCACAGTGTTCCCTGGGTTAGCGTAATCACGCTTGAGAAATTATAATACTAAATTGGAATAAGAGAAAGTGTCACCATCTTGAGCGGAAAATTATCTTTCACAAATCTCTTCGATAAAATTCTACAAAACTGAACCAATAACTACAAAGTTCTCTAAATTAGTGTATTTAAATTTGAAAAAAGTAAACTAAATTGGAATAGGGGAAGTTATTCTTAATTTTTTGAGTAGAATATTAATATAATTGTCTTTCACAAATACTTCAAAAATTTTCGCTAATTTTAACAAATGGATTCAGCGTTTCACACGTTGGTGTAATTATAGCAGAACAATGATACTAAATTGGGATAAGGCAAATTATTCTTACACTCTTGAGCAGAATATTTATACGATTGTCTTTTACAAACTCCTTCTAAAAATCTATAGTTATAAATTAATAGATAGTTCGATTCAAATCTTGATATATCTAAACGTTTACTGATAAATTAAATTATAATTGTTATTAGAGGTAATAATAACTATAGAACTCCCCAGAAGAGTGTAATTATATCCGAGAAATTATACAAAACTGTGATAAGGAACTCGTCATCACCTTCTTGAACACAAACCCCTTCGAAAAATTTGACAAACATTAACTAATAAATACAGTGTTCTCCAAGTTAGTATAATTGCATCCAAGAAATTATACTAAAGCTTTTCAATAGGATACGGTGAAAATATAGAAATTACACTAATTCACGAAACACTTTTCCCCATTAATATTATTAAAAAACCACAAAAAAGAACCATTTCGTGCCTCCAACTTCCCGCAAAGAATTGAACACTGCAACTACCAGCCATTAAAGTAGACTTATTTCTATCGAAGAAATAAAAATGATAGGTATTTGAAAAAGCATCTATAATAAGGGTAACCATTCTTTGTACATATTTTTTACAAAAAGTTGTAGAAAATCCCCCAAAATACATCGTTGTAAATTTTTTAAAATTTCTATAAGAAATTATGAACCAGTCATTTTGATTAGTCTAGTGTTAAACAATTTTCTTTAGCGTCCACAGTTTTGATTCCTAGTTGTGTACTTTTGCTCCCGATCCTTGCTCTCAAGGATTCCTCACCGGGTTCATCGAACAACCAACGATCAGCCAATCATACACGCGTCCGATCGTAAATTGCCACTGGCTGGAGGTTGCGTTCAGCATGATGTAAAGCCAGATACGAGGAGCGATGCAATGCTTCCTGTTCCGAACAATATCCCCGTTCTGTCGATCGTTTCAACGGCGAATGATTCACGTAAGCGACATTCTGTTTCGACCCATTAAGGACACAGCGCGCGGTGTATTCTCTGATTTCTGGCTGGAATATTTAACCCTTTCGCCGCTACAATCGACTGTGATCGTTCGCGAAGCGATTTCTGTAGACAAAAGACGAATTTCGTGGCTCGATCAAGAAGTGACCACTGGATACTCTGAATGACTGTTGTTGGTCGATGCATTGTACTCGTATTTTGGTAAACTAGGCGTGGAAAAATTTTATTCAACGCGAGTTTATATGTTTAATCAGATTGTTTAATATAGTTGGTTGGGTATAGTGTTTCTTTTTTTTTTTACGTGGTGTTTGTATTGCGGTATTGAACAAATGAAAGGTAGAAACATAAGTGAATTGAATTTTAAAGATTGAGATGGGAAAAGATTGTAGATTGAAATTTTGTTTTAAATGTTTACTCAATTATTGAATAAAAGTTTATTTAAAATAATACTTTGTGTTATATGTGAAGGACTCATAAATGAAAGGGAGGATGTTATTGAAATTTTGTTTTAAATGTTTACTCAATTATTGAATAAAAGTTTAAGTGTCGACAAATAGCCATCCAAGTCTGTGAAATTATCTTTCTAAGCGACAAGATGCGCAACGGTATAGTATACCAAAAAAAATTATTATCCTTTCTCTGTAACAAAATGAGGGATTTTCAGCGGTCAAGTTTTTGTCGAATCGTCGAACGTGCAACGTGGCTCCGTCCGCAAAGGGTTAACACATTGGCGATGGAACCTGATTTTTGTAAACCTTACAATGGAATAGAATTACAATAAATTGCTGCTTACATAAGTACTTTTAAGAATAATTTCGTATTGTAAAGATAGATGATAATTCAAAGTTTGAATTAAGAAAATCATTTTTAGAAGTTATCTCTCATACGTCGTCGTTCACCATTTTTATCTTTTCAAGATATAAAATATAAAATACGAGAAATTACGCGACCCGTCCGTAATGAGTTAATATTACGTCCGTTCACGTTGAAGGCTACTACAATGATGTCCTTCCGGACTATCCGTGAATTGTGAGGACGTTCCCGCCAGTATGCTTCGTCCGCAAAGGGTTGAAGATATAATTTTTTGAAATTGTTACTGTCGGTAGCTAAGATGCATAGAAGCTAACGATGCATAAACAAAAATTTTAGCGTCGGTCCTCAGCGACCGGTGTGGCGCTTAACGTGTTTAACCCCTTGCCATACTTCGACGAGTCTGACGCGTGATCACAACTTCGGGCCAAACACGAATATCACGAGTGAAACTCGTGGTCACAATTTCGGGTCGAATGTGAATATCACGAGTGAGACTCGTAGTTATAGTTTCGGGCTCAACATTAACACTTTAACGACCGCTCACACAACATGTGTGCGATGCTACCGCCGAAGGTTGTTGGCCAGTACCACACTCTTTGTGTGATAATTAATGAATGTAAACAAGTGTGGATATTGCTATTGGCTTCGTATTTCATCGCNGACGAATTTCGTGGCTCGATCAAGAAGTGACCACTGGATACTCTGAATGACTGTTGTTGGTCGATGCATTGTACTCGTATTTTGGTAAACTAGGCGTGGAAAAATTTTATTCAACGCGAGTTTATATGTTTAATCAGATTGTTTAATATAGTTGGTTGGGTATAGTGTTTCTTTTTTTTTTTACGTGGTGTTTGTATTGCGGTATTGAACAAATGAAAGGTAGAAACATAAGTGAATTGAATTTTAAAGATTGAGATGGGAAAAGATTGTAGATTGAAATTTTGTTTTAAATGTTTACTCAATTATTGAATAAAAGTTTATTTAAAATAATACTTTGTGTTATATGTGAAGGATTCATAAATGAAAGGGAGGATGTTATTGAAATTTTGTTTTAAATGTTTACTCAATTATTGAATAAAAGTTTATTTAAAATAATACTTTGTGTTATATGTGAAGGATTCATAAATGAAAGGGAGAATATTATTTAAATTTTATTTTAAATGTTTACTCAATTATTGAATAAAAGTTTAAGTGTCGACAAATAGCCATCCAAGCCTGTGAAATTATCTTTCTAAGCGACAAGATGCGGTATAGTATACCAAAAAAATTATTATCCTTTCTTTGTAACAAAATGAGGGATTTTCAGCGGTCAAGTTTTTGTCGAATCGTCGAACGTGCAACGTGGCTCCGTCCGCAAAGGGTTGAAGATATAATTTTTTGAAATTGTTACTGTCGGTAGCTAAGATGCATAGAAGCTAACGATGCATAAACAAAAATTTTAGCGTCGGTCCTCAGCGACCGGTGTGGCGCTTAACGTGTTTAACCCCTTGCCATACTTCGACGAGTCTGACTCGTGATCACAACTTCGGGCCAAACACGAATATCACGAGTGAAACTCGTGGTCACAATTTCGGGTCAAATGTGAATATCACGAGTGAGACTCGTAGTTATAGTTTCGGGCTCAACATTAACACTTTAACGACCGCTCACACAACATGTGTGCGATGCTACCGCCGAAGGTTGTTGGCCAGTACCACACTCTTTGTGTGATAATTAATGAATGTAAACAAGTGTGGATATTGCTATTGGCTTCGTATTTCATCGCCACGTCTTTGATTTTAGGTAATTATTGTAAGAGTTTGTCAGGGTCTTTATTTTTCACGTGCACTGCGACGTTGTTAATCGGCGACTGACTTCGTCGTCGCCTCGTGCTCAGCCCTCGCCATAGGCGATCGTCACTTGTCTCAACCGTCCGATCGGCCTATATCGTACTTTGTTACATTATTGCCTATTTTTTATTTTTTATTTTAAACTACAGTAGCGTACCACATAAATTATGTAGCAAATGTCGGCACTTTCGTGAATTTAATAAAATTCTCTAAAATTAATTCTTCAAAAATACTGCCGGCCCCTGGCGACGTTTCACTGCGTAGACGTGCGGCCGTTAAAGTGTTAATGTCACGAGTGAGACTCACTCTGTCAAATTTCCAGATAATGGCCAATGAAAATAAGGGCTAAAACTTAAACAATCTTAGCAATGGCGTTCGACAAGCATCGGCCTGTATACTTTTGTCCCGGATTTAGCCCGACTAAATGGTAGCGCAAGGGGTTAAGGCAGGAGGAACGCGTGCACGTAGATCCGCGGCACTGGCAATCGGTCGCGGTTAATGACCTTTCAGCGTGCAATTGTTCGTAACGAGCGGCTTTCGTCTCATCAGGGTCGAGACTCGTTCGTCATTTCAGCCTGCATATTCGGGTCAACTATTGTTTGTCGCGGTATTAAGCGACCGCTTCACCAACGAACAATCTATTTCCGGTGACGGATAGTCAGGGTTCTCCGCTAGCTCGCTGCTCTGTCGCGCGTTTCTAGGAAGCCTGCACCCGTCGCTGCTCTTTGGCTCCTTCGTTCCTCGGGAAGTGTGTCACTCGTCGTTCCACTGTTACCCCGTGCCGTTTCTCGGGAGAAAGCAAAAATTACACGCTCCCGGGAGCGCCTAACGAATTCCTTTTCATCTCGACGAACGCTGCCCCGCGGGTCAAAACGTTCGGCTGCGGGTTGCTTTCGAGATATCCTGGTGGAATCGATTAACCCTTATGTCGGTAATTGGGTACCAGAGGTGCGCTTTCGTATATTTGAGTTTCATATATTTTATCATCCTGGTTAAAGATTTTTTACTATTCGTAGGGTTGGTAGAGGGTTGTTGGAACAATTCTTTGATAGAAGATATTGTTTTTTTTATATTTCTGTTGTTTCTTTTATGCAAATTCATATTTTTGGGAATATAGTTAAGGAAAAAAGATGAAAAGAGAATGTAGAATTTCTGTAGAAAATTATTTCACTGGTGTGATATTTTTTATATTAGGATAAGTATGGGGTAGTTGGACCACTTCTCTGAGAAAAGATATTGTTTTTTTATATTTCTGTTCTTTCTTTTATGTAAATTCATATTTTTGGGGATATAGTTAAAAAAAACAATGAAAGTAAGATATGGAATTTTTGTAGAAAATTATTTTACTGTGATATTTTTTGTATTAGGATAAGTACGGGATAGTTGGACAATTTTTTGGAGAGAAACTATTGTTAGTTTTTTACATTTCTGCTGCTTTTTTATACAAATTCATATTTTTGGGAATATAGTTAAGAAAAAAAGATGAAAAGAGAATGTAGAATTTCTGTAGAAAATTATTTCACTGATGTAATATTTTTTATATTAGGATGAGTATAGATGGTAGTTTGACTATTTTTTGGAGAGAAGCTATTATTCGTTTTTTACATTTCTGTTGTTTTCTTTAATGCAAATTCATATTTTGAGGAATATAGTTAAAAACAAAAATAAAAAATGAGAAGAGAATGTAGAATTTTTGTAGAAAATTATTTCACTGATGTAATATTTTTTATATTAGGATTCTTTATTTAAAAGAGTTCAAAAATTTTCACAAAATTCACCCAATAACTGCAGTATCCCCCAAGAGACTGTAATTATATCCGAGAAATTATATTAAACTGGGATAAAGGAACTGGTAAAGTTTGTATTTCAATTTCCAGAATGAATAAAATACTAAGCTTCTCCATAAACTTCGAAACATTTTTTCTACTAACCGAGTCGCTAATAACCCAACGTAGTAGTTGATCCGACACAAAATAAACAATCAAACCAAAATAAAAAAGAAATTGTAGTCTTAAGTTCGACTCTATTAAAAAGCAAAAAAAAAAAAAAAAAGTCTAAAGCATTGAAAAAAAACAAAAAAAAAAAAAAAAGTCTAAAGCATTGAAAAAAAACAAAAAAAAAAAAAAAAGTCTAAAGCATTGAAAAAAAACAAAAAAAAAAAAAAAAGTCTAAAGCATTGAAAAAAAACAAAAAAAAAAAAAAAAGTCTAAAGCATTGAAAAAAAACAAAAAAAAAAAAAAAAGTCTAAAGCATTGAAAAAAAACAAAAAAAAAAAAAAAAGTCTAAAGCATTGAAAAAAAACAAAAAAAAAAAAAAAAATCCTAAAGCATTGAAAAAATGCGAAAAAAGTTTCACGGGGAAGACGAACATTTCCAAAAGGATAAACGATGCGGCTCATCTGGATTACCGTTTCCCGTTCGAGGCTCGAGGCTGCTTAACCGTTGAACGTCGTGGGGTACCGCAAGCCCCACTGACTCACAGAACTACTTTCCCTTCTTTCTCGACGAGGCAGTGCCTACTACCTCCACCGTGAACAGAGCCCCGTTATCCAGCCGGCTGGTCGAGAGTGAAACGTTTGTATACAGAACTCTGCCTTCCCATGGAACGACATGACTGTTCAGCCCACGTAAAAATCCTCTTCGCGTATAACCTTTTCCATTTCGGGCCTTTTGTTTCCATTTTTCTCTTTTCGCTCGCTTGCTTCGTCTTCGTAGTTTCTCCTTTTCGCTCGTTTATTTCTTTTTTTTTCTTCTTATTTCCTCGTTTGGAATTTGTAACGATTTCGAGCAGGCTCTTGTGAATTGTGTCGCGTTTTGGCGTTTCATGTCTTTCGTTCGAATTAGCTTTTGTTTATTTTTACTTTGGTTTATGAGAATTCTTGCTTTTTTCGAGAGATGAGAATTTTTGTCTCGTTTTAGATGAAAAGTGAAACGATTTAGGGTTACTGAGATGTTTACGAAATATGTTATTTTTGAATAGTTTTGGGGGAATATGAGGCTTTTATAATAGTTTTGTGCGAAATTGTTTGATATACGAGGTTTCTTCATTTTAAGATTCTTTTTTTTTTTGTGGAATTTAGAACGGTTTAAATTTCAACGAGGAGTAATTTTTAATAATAGTTGTTTTATAGTTGTATAGATTCCGAGGAACTGGAATAATTTTGATATATAAAAAAGTGGTTTCTATATTTAGAAATTTCTATATTTCTATATTAGAAATTTCTATATTTCTTGCTTATTCTACTTTGTTTAGATTTCTATTAGTATATAAAACAGTGTTTTGTAGTTTTTATGAAATTTGTATGCTTTTTGCTTACTCTACCTTGTTTGAATTTCTATTAATATATAAAACAGTATTTTGTAATTTTCACAAAACTTGTATGTTTTTTTCTTATTCTATTTTATTTAGATTTACGTTTTTTTGGAACCTTTCTTTATAAAATTCGGAGTAATTTATTAAATTAAATTTGTTTAGATATGTTAAAAGATCAATGTTTTAAGTTACTCTGAATTTTAATTAACGTTATTAAATTAAATTCGTTTAGATATATTGAAATACAAATGATTAGTATTTTAAATTAATATATAATATTTTTAATCAAGTTAAAATTTTTATTTATCCTCTCTATTTCATTTTGATTAACTTTATTCGTTATTCTCGTTTGGTATAAAATTTAGAGCTATTCGAAGCGCACTTTTTTGAATTTTAATCATTTTTAGTAATTTTGTTCTCTTATGATGAATTAAAACAATTTTTAAACAATTTTTAAACATTCCACCGTTTTTATTTGTATTTTAGTTGGCCACAGAGTAAAACACAGCCAGTCGTCACAAAGTAACAATTTATCCTTGACATAGTAGGTGTTGCAATTATTGTAGAATAAATAGAAAAGTGTTTTTGTGCATCCTGTAGTAGCTTGTCGGCGGCAGAACGAATTTTGCCGCTCTATTTGCACTGCTACAAACTGTATGTCCACGGATTAGCTTCACGCCTTGAATAAAGTAAAGTTTGTCGTGTTTATGCGAAAAAAATCACTTGAGACTCTTCGTACGAAAGGAAGCAATTTAATCGACTAATTTATTTAATTAATTGCTCATAACGATTTTAATTCTGCAACGAACACGCGATGAACTCTTCAATTAAGGACAAAAATAATAGAATTGCCTTTCAGAATTCGAATTATTATTTAAGAGAAATGTTGCGTAAAATAAATCGAGACTTTATGGGTATAAATCCAATTTATATAAGCAAGTAAGAATTTGAAAATGAATCTACTTAATGTTGAATTGTGAAAAATAAATTTTCAGTATTATCGAATATTAGTGAAAAATATAAACAGTTTTAACAATATAATATAAATTGAAAATTAAAAGTAATTACAAGAAGAATGCAATTGCAAAGAATTTATATAATTAAAAATTACAGTGATCGCTGTAAAAAATTTTGAAACTATTAACAAATTAAAAAGAAAATATTATTAATGTTATTCTTCGCATTTAAAATTTTAATTATCAATATAACAAATTAAAAAGAAAATATTATTAATATTATTCTTCACATTTAAAATTTTAATCAAATAGTAAAGCTATATTTTGTTACATCAACTTATTTATCTATTTGTAAATTTTAGGAATATAAACCAACATCTACTGATTTCTACTTAAAGTATCATTACTTATAAGTTTTTATATTACTTTTACTTAAAATAGAAATTGTCGGATTCTACTTAAAGTAGAATTATGAAAAATAAATTTTACTATTATAAAATAATAGTAAAAAACAATCTCAACAATTCACTATTAAACAAAAATGAAATCACAAACAATCTATAATTAAAAACTCTCTAAAACTTCAAAAAACATACTATTCCTCCTTACATTTAATATTCTAATTCATCATACATCAAAATTTCAATTCAAAACAACAATTCAGAATTAAACAAAAATACAATCACAAACAATCTATAATTAAAAACTCTCTAAATCTTAAAAAAAAAAAACACTANTTCTCTAAATCTTAAAAAAAAAATCATATATCAAAATTTTACCAAACAGTAAAGCCAAACATTTCATTATATCAATTGAAACATAAAAAAAAAAATTACGAAACTAGTTTTCTTCACATTTAACGTGTCGATTCTCCGCGTACCATTTAACACTCGAATATTAATCAACAATTTTCTCATTTCCTCCCTAATTTCAATTCACGCGACATGGTTAGAAATTAAAAAAATTTATGAGCGTACGCGATTATTATTATTTTTTTTTTCTTGCGTCCCTTACATAACTCGCGCACTTGCGAAACAGTTACGCGATATTGGAAACACAAAACGATCATTATAACGCAACGATAGCAGGAAAATGAAACTGTCGTACGCGGCGAGGAGAAACTGGCAACGACCGCTACCTGTACGGTGCCGGTTCTCGTAATCTTTCCTTCCTGTCTCCGTAGCTTAAAACGATAGACGTTTTGCAATTAGGCAACGCGATATTGAAAGTTTGTCGCGCGTCGCTGTAGCCTGGTGCGTGGTACCGTGACTTTTATCGAGACGATACCAGGCTTTGAGAAAAATCGTAACGAGGTTGAAGCACTCAAACTCGTTCACGCACGTCGGACGGGTTTTGCTCTCTAATTAAAGTCGTGAAACCGTGGACCCGACGTAATGATACTCCGCGATCCGTAATGATTTCTACATAACAGGAGAGATAACTCTCGCGTGAGATACGCCTATTAACACTGCGACTATCGATAATTAAATTATACAGCATGTTGGTAGATTAACGCTAAACCTACCCACGATTAAACTATGCCTGCTTGTATCGAAGGAATTACAATAATGGATACTTTGAAAAATACATGATGCTAGAGAAACGAATCTTTGATCATATATTTTACAGAAAATTGCAAAAAAATATTCGAAAATGCATATTTAATAATTTATAAAAGATATTACGAAACGATCGTTTGACCGCTTTGGTAGGTTTGGTGTTAATACTCGCGGGTCAGTTGGTTTGTATTTCGCGCTTATAGAGGGTGTTGTAAAAAAAAAAAAAAAAATTTCAGCTTTGGCGAACTCTTTTATTCTTCACTTAGTCATGTGAATAGGAATTTTCTGCGTCAAGCGGAATCTTCCTAGTACTGTTGCATAGATCATTGCGTTCTTCAAACCCAAACGAACTATTTCAAGATTAGAGCGAAGGCATTGAATATAAGACCTCATTTATGTTTGATTAACCCCTAGGCTACTGTGGGCGCATATACTCGCTCAGAAATTTTGCTTCTGTGACACGGAGAGCGCGTATAAGCGCTCGACACAGTTTGGTTTTCTCACACGCAGGGCGCATATAAGCGCTTTGAATATTTTATCTATCATTGTTCCGATAGATCTCATTTCAGATAGACGGAAGTGACAAAGTGGCAAAGGGTTAATTTCGTAATTAAATATTTCACAATTATCCCTCTGTAGCCCGAATTTTTCGTCTGCTGATTGGAGAAAAAATTACGATTGATTACAGTTTTTCGCTTCGATTTGAAAACTTTTAAACTAATAATTGCTATGGATGGATCGTGGTATCATTACAGTAACACAGTAATCAAATTTAACAGCGCAGTGATAACTAAAGAAAATTAATTTTTTAAAATATGGATACATCAGTTTCTAACTTTTAAGTCACACGGTCCCGTAGAGGGTTAAATACAGCAAACAAAGAAGAATTTCACTAAAATATCATTTCACCTAACTACGTATGCATTCTCTTCAATTTTTGCACCCCTAAATTTCCTATAAACGCGTAAAAATCCGTATACGTTCGGCGGAACGACCTCACGAGCCTCGAATGTAGATTTCAACCAAATCAAATTCTCAAATTTATATTTTCTTAACCCTGTATAGCCCGAGTTTTGTCTGCTTATCGGAGAAAAAATTACTATTGATTACAGTTTTTCACTTTGATTTGAAAATGTTTTAATAATTACTGTAGATGGATCGTGGTGTCAGAAATACAGTAATCAAATTTAATAGCGCAGTGATAACGAAACAAAATTAATTTTTTAAAATATAGATACATCAGTTTCTAACTTTTAAGTCACACGGTCCCATAGAGGGTTAAATTACCTATTAGAAACGAACATATATCCAGATATTTTTAACCGACAGCGCATATTATATTTCTGAAGCAATCGTACACAAATAACTAACGGAGAACAGAAACGGACAAAATGGAGAACTCGAGGATTTCTCGATCCCGCAGGCCGATACGTTTAGATCTCCTATCGAACGATCCTTCCTTCTCCGCTAATGGCTGCTCGTAAAAGGCAGCACCGACACACTCGCTCGTCGCAGCTCGCGGAATAAGCGGATGCGAGCGGACGAAGGTGCACCGGCGCGGCGGTTTCACTGCCAGCCAGCAATAGCGTGGGTCGAGCGCCATTGCCATTGTACGTTGCGCGGAGAAACGCTCGCTTAGCTTTAGCATGGACGCGTTTAGACTTAGCCTAGGAGAACACGTAGACCGTGGCAGAGTCGGGCAGAGAGGGAGAGAAATAAACCTCCGCGAGATCGTGTACCTCGATACGGTCGCCGAGAAGACGGCCCGACGCGTCCCAGATACGAGAGAGCTTTCGAGGAAGCCCGCGAACTCGCTTAGTTGAAACGTTCTCTACCGGACCATTTAAAGCGAACTTTTAACGCCAGAACTACCAAACGGGTCAGAAATGACCGACTCGTGGTTTATAGGAATTTTGTAAATTTAC
>SMSQ01023434.1:2447-14049 GCA_019453375.1 Ctenoplectra terminalis
AGAGGGTTAAGGATCGCAAAACGTTAGCATTAAAATTCAACAAAGAGCACGCGACACATCTCCCTTGTAATTTCACTCAGAACCACAGTTAGGAATAAATCTTTCTTTATAAAAAATAGTACTAAGTTGAATTCGATTCTAGGACCCCGGAATCCAACGCATTGATCATTATTTCCTGCGATCATTTTCCCATCTTTCAGTTCTTTTTATTTCCTTTTTTTTTTTAATTTGGGATGTTTTTAATTTTTGTTAAATGATGTTTAATTTGTTCGTATATGAATCGTCGATGCGCGCGTATGAAAAAACATTGAAACGAAATGTCCCGAAACCCGGCCACAAAGTTCGGTTTCTATACGAGATATCTCGTGACCCATACGCAATGTGTTAATGTTATTCGGTTCATTCCTTCATCATCTGATTGAACAATAGATCCATATCAGAAGGCGAACAACCGTGTGATATATTTGGTAACAGAATTGAGCTGACGGAGACCAATAATGTCATTAAACGGCTAATAGCATCCAGCTGTGTCATCAAATTACTAGTAACATTTCGATGACACGTACACTACCGCTCAAAAGTATCCGGACACTTGCTTATTTTTAACAGAACGTAATTTATGAGTTTGTTATTTAATTGTTATCGTTACAGCTATGTGTAGCAGAATATTATGACAGGATAAAATTGAATATTGTGAATAAATTACACAGCTAATATGCAATAAAAATTACATTAAAATTTATAGGTGTCGAACTTTATGGAATTGTATTGTTATTTGAAAAGTTCTTTATATTTCCATTATTTAATTGCTTAATCATGGATTAAATAATAACGTTCTTGTACCATGGTTAATTCAAGCGGTGTTCCTTTACCAATCGTGTATTTAATTTTAATACACTATTGGCAAATTTTTATCAATAGATCATTTCAATTTACAATGCGTCGATCTCTTAAGAAGGTAGCAAATATTAAGTCATTAAATTGTCATTAATTCATGGTGCGAGAGTAGCGCAGAAATAAATGATCAAATATTTATTATAATCATTACACAAAGAGGATTAAGATTTTATAACACGTGGTCACATTGGTACGTAGCGAGTCGAGAAGATTACACGCATTAATCACTCACACCAACTGGCGAGAACGAAGAAATAAAAAGAATAAATGAGAGCGCATTGATTATAATTTGACGCCAGGTACAAATTCCTGCGATTTACATGTTTTAGTAACATTCGTGTACCACCGCTAGAAATTGATCAAGTTGACAAATTTATCAGTGTCCGGATACTTATGAATGATAGTGTACAACCTAACACAGTTAACTCTGCTACGATCTTTGGGTCTTTTTTGACTCCATCTCGTTTTCATTTTTTATTAAAATTTTCTGAGTTGAGGCTAATATAAAAATTTGTAAAAATTAGAGTTCTTTTTTTTTAACTCTTTCGATACTAACGGTAACTATAGCCACCCAACTATAGTAAATTGATTATTCCAATACACATTTATTTATTATTTCTAATTTTAATATGCATACGTATGAAAAAAATTAAATTTATTGTAATTAAGAATTTTATTTTTCTCAAACCGCACAATTTTTCGACCCCATCTCGTTTTGATTTTTCATAAGAATTTTCTAAGTTAAGGCCAGTATGAAAAATTATTTATTAACATGGGCCTCCTTTCGTTTCAAGTTTACATCGTAGCTTTCTTTTTCTTAAAATTGGAAAGTTTTTTTCTTTTTTTATTCTTTTTCGATACTAACGATGACCATAGCCACTCAATTATAGTAAATCGATTATTTTAATATACATTTATTTATCATTTTTAATTTTAATATGCATAAACATAACAAAAATTAAATTTATTATAATTGAGAATTTTATTGTTTCCAAATGGCACAATTTTTCATCTCCATCTCGTTTTCATTTTTCATTAGAATATCCTAAGTTAAGGCCAATATAAAAAATTTTTTATTAACATGTGCCCCCTTTCGTTTCAAGTGTACGTCGTAGCTTTCTTTTCCTTAGAATTGGAAAGTTTTATTCTATTTTTTAACCTTTTCGATACTAACAATAACTACAGTCACCCAGCTATAGTAAACTGATTATTCCAATATACATTTATTTATATATTATTCGTTGTATATCAATTTGATGCAACTTGAATAAAGAGTTATCAATAATTCACATTAAGCGACAAGGCATTAAAAGATCTCTGAGCGGTGAAAGTCAGTTACAGTTGTCCCATTAACTCAAGAGACTTATATAACATTCTTGTTATTACTGTACTTTGTTATATTCCTCGTTCGATACAAGCTTATAGTTAATACAGATAATACCGGTAAGCCCTGATAGTAAACAAACTACTTAGAACATCTACACAATGTATAAACACGATTTAAGAGGATATTAGGAAGCAATGGCACACTTTTTATTTAACAAACATATGCCCGAATTGCCTTATTCTGTGATAAAGAAGCTTAAGAAATCCAGGTTTTTTTTCACAGTCCTTTAAAATTACAGTTATCAGTCAAAAGTATGCTTAACCGACAAAATTTTAAGCTTGTTCTATAATTTCGACTTAATGTAAGCCATAGAATAATCCCCTTTTAGGTTCGAACTCTGAATTTTGACCTACCTTGTGGATTTTTATTTTTATATCAATCTTAGTTTTTATTATCTTATTAATACCACTTTTATCTACTAAAGTGATATTAAAATTAGGTTGATAAAATCTGTGGATGAACCATGTGCTTCGTTTGGAAAAGTAAATGTCCGGAACTTAAAGGTAATGTCTCAATTAAAAAAATTTTAGATTTGTTTCTATTAAATAGGTCTATGATAAATTGAGGTGAATTGAAATAATAGTCAGAATTTAAAAAATTAACTTTTTACTAGAAATTTGCAATTAATACTCATTTAATTTCAACATAAATAATAAACAATTTTTTTAAACCTGGGAGGCCTTTTTTAGAGCCTCGATTTACCCTATCATAGATGAAAATGCTTCGAAAGTTTAAAAATTATGATATATTATATTTTTGCACAGTAGTTATAGTAATTACTAAATAACGCTTTAGATATAAATAGATGAGAATGCTTCGAAAGTTTAAAAATTACTATACTTTTGCACAGTAGTAATAGTAATTACTAAATAACGTTTCACTGTAAATCAAATATTAAAATTATTATTTACTATACGTAAAAACATTATTGTATTATTTTACTGACATGCAGTGAGTGATCAAATTATTATAATCTTCTCCTCTAAGCTTCTCCATAAATTTTAATTCTCCATAAACATTTTTTCTACAGACTGAATCGTTAATAATCAATGTGACTAAATGGTTGATGTGACTTTAAATAAAAAAATATAAAAAGAAAAATGAAATTAAAAGTAGTACATTTCGTATCACCTGTGATTTCTAATTTTGTTGCAATTTTTTATTTAATAAATAATTGTAATTATCGATTACTAAAACAGGTTCAAAACGTTTCCAAAGAAACTTATTGTCAACAGTCTGTGTAATTCGGGATTGAATTGTTAACAAGAAGTTGGCGCGAAATCCCTTGAAAGACTTTGGAGGTCTGAAAGATGCAGCAGATGGACGAACACGGTCTCTCGTAATGTGTTCTGCTTGTTTGGCTCGTAAAGTACGATAAAAACTGAGCAAATCTGTCAGTTATAGCCACCGACCTGTGTTATTTTATTCCGTCGGTTGCAACTATGAAACTTAATTTTAATCGTTAGCAATAAATCAGTAAAAGTATTTAAAAAAATATACAATGTAGAAGAAGCAAATATTTATCGAAATATTTCATAGAAAATCATGAATAATTATAACAGAATATAATTTCTATGAACAGATACTAATCGTATTTGCAAAGTCGTCTTAATCGTTTAGATTGTTCCTTAGCGCTTTTTAAAATTTACAAATTCAAAAATTACGTGTTATGAGAAAACATCGACGTATCAAAGCAGCAACTTAATATTTTAATTCATGTAAACGGCTCCGCATCAAGACGACGTATAATAATTTCTTTTTGTATCATAATAATGCGCGTGCATTAATATGGAAATAGTTTTAAAGTATGGTACGTCAGATAATGGGATAATTTCCTTTAAGGTCTTTTTTATTTTCTTTGACCTCTGATGCTGTTGGTAATAATTTCCAGTACACTTAATCGTATAATTTGGAGCTACATTATACCGATTTTATCAGAGAGAAGTCCTTCGGTCTTTCTCTTCGGTTCGAAGAGGAAATGAAATAATTAAAGGATTGAAAAGAAGCAAAAAGGGATAGAAAAAAAATGTAACGAATGGCGAAAACGTAAAATTCGATGTAAAGAGAATGGAGAAGCACTGTGAAAGAAGAAATCAGCTGCCTTTGGAAATTCGTGTAATTTTATTAACGAATTGATCACTCGTTATTTTATGCAATAGTATCGTATATTAACATTAAAACTACCAGTCAAAACGACTGGTTCGTAATTTCTTATTGAAATTTTAGAAATTTACAATAATGAATTGTTGAGGATTTTCCATAATTTTTGGTAAAAAATATGCACAAAGAATATATTTGAAATACCTATCATTTTGATTTCTTTGGTATAAGTAACTCTACTTTAATCGCCGGTAGTTCTAGTGTTAATTGTGCAACAAAAATGAAATCAATCTCTCAATGCATTATTAGAGAGATGATTTTATTGTAATTACAGATTTTTTAATCGATAAATATTTCTTATATTTCTTATGATATTATCATTTCTGTATCGCAAAATTAATTTATACTCTATTAATTTAAACTTTTTTAAATTGCTTTTCAAATATATAAATCTATTACGATAAGGTGTTTAGATCAAGGCCTGTTTTGTGAAAACATTTTTATGAAAGGAATGGAATTATTAATATTGCAATTTTTAAAACTGTTACTATTGTAAAAACTTGTAATTTATTTTTCTTACCAATACTCGCGTTCCATCATGATTTCTGAAAAATATTTTATCAAGTAAACTGTTCAAAATTGTATTAATAGTTAAAATACAATTTTCATAACCTCAATTTACTTGAAAATATATTTTTTTTAAATATATCTTCAAAATAAATCGCTGATCTAATAAGATTCATCAGGTTACGAGAATATTAATCGAAACGATAAGTCTAAACACACAGTGCTAACTAACTTAGTTAGTTATTAACTTAGTTCTTTTTTAATATTTTAAAGAAATCTTTTATGATTTCTCCTATCGTATCACCTACGTTATTGTCCTGTAAGTAAAAAAGGGTTACAGATTTTGTGGACGCAAAGAAAATATATCTGAATAATTTTATTACGAACGAACAATAGTTATCCTAACAAGGCTTAAAAAGAACTAAAATATTTAACTAACCCTCACACGCTCCTCCGAAATAGTCACACAAACGATTTTAATTTTTAACACGTTGACCGTCACGGTGGTCATCGGTGACCAGAGTACTTCAAATGTTCATAATTGTAAAAATAAAATAAAGATTGCTAGTTAATGAATTTTGAACGTCATCATCGCTATTAGAGAATACTTTGAAATAAAGTGTGTATTATTCAACAATTAAAATTTTTTACCAGAGAGATTAATCTCTCAAAAACGAGAGATTAATTTTTATCGAACTTTCTATCTACCGATGCGGCGTCCTGAGAAAAACATCTGATTTCGGCGTGGCGGTCAACGCGTTAATATCTCAAAGAATAATTAATATCTCAAAGAATAATTAATATCCCAAAGAAAAATTAATATCTCAAAGAATAATTAATATCTCAGAGAAAATAAAAAATTAATATCTCGAAATTATTTCTGCAGATACATTAACCCTTTGCACTCGGAGCCATCTCGCGACGTTTTTATAGGAAAGCGTGCAAACAGAGATCGTTCCATATTTCGGTATCTACCACACTTTTTGATGTACTGTCTCTTGCCATTTGAAATAGAGAACTTCAAGGAAGCATGCATTTTCTAAAAAAGTTACGCCTACCTAGGTTCATCCTGTGTAATCATTATTATCGTTGATAAACTGTGAAGTCCCCTGAGAGGAGACGTTCGAGTGCAAAGGGTTAATACTCGCGGATCTCGGTGGCTTTATATTTCGCGTTTATACGTACCGATGTTCTTTTGCTTTACGTTTACGCCCTCCGCGACGCTCTGCTGTTCTCGTCTTCTTCCGGTTTCTTTCTCGACCGCATGAGTCTTGTTACGCGACGCCATGCGACAACATATCTGTTCAGAGTGTGCGTATCGTATTTACAAATTAAATTTATTTCATTACGCTTAACCCTACACCCTACACCTTTTTTTCTTTCTAAAATGTCTTCCATGCACCTCGTTAACCCTAACAGTTCTTTATTCACGACTTAAATATTCGAAACAAACGTATCAACTTAAAATACGATAAAAAAGAAACCAAATATTTTACAGTACACAAAAAATGGCCGAATTTTCACCCGAGGAATCTATCAGGGTTAAAAATCTAATAGAAACGTCGAAACGAGCATTCGTATTAAAGAAGACAAAAAAATGTGTCATTTCCAATAACAGCTTTAATAACAACAGATCAACATCGTCGTTGGTTTGCAATTTCGAAATCTAATTGGAACACTTTTAACTAAAACGGATAATTCGGCGTAGTGTATGGAAATGACACGTGACTGGATGTGATCACTTGGAGTAATTGATATTGGTACAACGGCCATTGTCCGGACTTCGGTTCGGTTTCGTTTCATATCATGGAACGATAGGTATGCGACCAATATTCCATTTCGTCGGCTTCTACGAAGCGCACAAACACATACGCGTAACCACGAGACACACACGAAAATCCTAAGTCAATATGTCAAATTTATGATCTATCGAACTTAATATCGAGAATTCTCCGAGCATTATGCCATAGATGGAACCCTTAAAGGAGCTTATGACATTATTCCTAAATCGCGGAATAGAGTCCCAGTGCTGTACCAAGGATCTGTGTCCCTGCTTACTAAAATTTTTCGACGTTTATTGGCAATTTTCGGTGCATTACTGGCCGCTTTAGGTTATTAAATTTTTTTTTAACCGATAGTTTCAGCAGAGAAAAAAGGCCATTTCAATGAATCTTATAATACCTCGAATCGTGATCTAAGACCATGAACAGCACAGATGTATTACATAAGTATTTCAAAATTTTTGTCTTCAATAGTAATTTATCGATCAAAGTAATTATAAATATGTAACGAGCACGCAATTTTGTACGTTGATCAAGATACGTGACGCGTTTATAGTTAACGTGTTAATTTTGTATTTTATACATTAATAATTAAACCGGTGATTTTTATGCATTCATGAAAAATTTGAAGCTAAAAAGATACATTTAATGCACATAATAAGTGAAAATATATGAATAAATTTAAAATATGATACTCGTAATTATATTTAGCGAATGAAATAATTGTCTGCGTAGCTTCTACTTTTTTAATTGTACTCGTGAAAATATAAACTTGTACAGAAATGCATAGTCTATTAATAATACGAAGATATAATGATAAAAGTGATAGTATCTGAACAACATGATTTATTAAAGAAATTAAAAAAATATATAAGGAAAAATTACAGAAGATAAAGAAAACAATTATATACCACAAATATATTTCAGCTTCGTTCTATTTATTTTTTTGCGAAAATAATTGATCCTTTTTTTAAATTATTCTGAATAATAAAATTATACAGCTATTGAGTTAAAATTTAGAAAGTTAACTTTTTATTAGAAATGAATAATCTATAGAAATTTAATGTTAATAAATATGTATTAACTTTATTATTCAGAATAATTTAGAAAGGACTAATTATAATGTTATTAAATATACATATAGCTCTATTACTAAATATATATAATATTATCAAATTAAGTAGGTATTAATTATTTATTTCTAATAAAAAGTTAACTTTCTAAATTTTAATTCAATAGCTGTATAATTTTATTATTCAGAATAATTTAGAAATGAATAATTATAATGTTATTAAATATATATATAGCTCTATTACTAAATATATATAATATCATCAAATTAAGTAGGTATTAATTATTCATTTCCAATAAAAAGTTAACTTTCTAAATTTTAACTCAATAGCTGTATAATTTTATTATTCAGAATAATTTAAGAAAAGGATCAATTATTTTCGTAAAAAAATAAATAGAACGAAGAAACTAAAATATATTTGTGGTATATAATTGTTTTCTTTATCTTCCGTAATTTTTTCTTATATATTTAATAATAATTTAATAATGTTATTAAATATATTTAATAATAGAATTTTTTTTTAAACTTAGAAATCTTTCCTTCGATCTGAATTCTTAATTTCGATCCGATTCGCCTCGATCCACCCTACTACTGTTTCTTCGTGTCGAATTGTAGTAATGACTCCAGGAATCCTGACTAATCGTATAAATACGTTATTATTTGTCGAAGACAGAGCTTGCAGGAATTTGTAGATGAAAATTCATATCATTGTTCTTGCACCACGAGTAGTTATAACAAGGACTTGGTAATAATACAATACCGTGCTACCAAACCCCTGCAGATCAAACGTCTTGACCATCAAAGTTGCTGGAATATTCTATTACTGTATTATACACAGACTCTAGAGATTTCTCGGTACAGTAGGTACTGAACGTTGGCAAGAAAACGGGAATAGTTCCGAAAATCAAGGTAGAACTATTTAAAATGTATATAGACGTGTATTTTCATGTTACCGTATCACATATTTTATTTTATCACACACAGACATTATTTGAAATCTACATATTAAAACTTGAAACTGGTGTACGAGTTATCTTCCGCTTAGAAATTGCATGTCAATAATTTTCTGTATTTTAATTTAGCTTAAATTAAATTTTAACTCTCTACGGCGCCGTGTGGCTTAAGAGTCACATACTCGTGCATTTATATTTAAAAAAATTTCAATTTTGTTACTGCACTACTGTAGTGATACCACAATCCATCTATGGGAATTGTTACTTTAAAAATTTTGCAATCTAAGTAAGATACTGCAATCAATCGTAGTTCTTTTCTCTGATATATAAATAAAATTCGGTCTATACAGGGTTAACGATAAAATATTCTTAAATTAACACTAGATTTACCAAAGTGGTCAGAACGACCCATTTTTAATTTTTCGGAAAAGTTTTATAAATCAAGTACGGTGCTTTCTGAAAGATTTTCCATGAACTTCTGTTAAAAATTAAAGTAAAGAAATATTTTTTCCTATTTATATTTCTTTTGTTTCTCCTTTTTTTGTTTTTGGTACGCTTTTATTGTGATTTCTTAAGTAGACAATAAATATAGTTTAATCGTGGGTAGTGCTAGTATTATTAACAGACTGCGAATATTTATGTATGCATATTTCTAACATATTTGACAAAAAATTCATTAATAGCTTTTTCATGTCTCTTTTTATTTTTTTAACTCGCATATACTCACGAATTTATAAACACGCACACGTACCTCATTGACAACGTACAGCATATTTCGTGCATATTTACATATTTCTTGCATATTTGTTGTATATTATAACATATTTGACTTGCATAAATATTCACAGTTCAATTATTAATTTACTTGTTTTATTTAAATATCATTAACATCGCTGATCAATTGATGCACATTACATTATAGTCAACGTTTAATAATTTTAAGTTTTAGCGTCGCAATATTGAAACTGGTATAAATATATTTTTTGAAATAAATTGACTTATTAAATTATAAGATTCCGCAAAAAAAAAAGAAGAAAAAAAGGAAAACAGTATGCATAATGGAAATGATTATAATTCTACGAAGAACCTAATAAACCAGAATTTCTCAGCATAATTGTACTTGCAAATACGCTATATTATTACTTGCATAATTCCATCCGTTTCGTGTCACGTGACGCCGACCAGCCTAATTCCTTCTCGTAAATTCCATGCTGAGTAAGGGATGACAATTATTTAAATGCTGTGGCGGATATAAGGGAGGCGAAGTGTACCCCGAGAGTTTTAAAATATTAATAAAATTAATTTATTATTTATTTGATGTTACATTTTTAAAAAAACTTTGAAAGCATTAGATTTCGATACTTTTTTATATTTATTTTTTCACGGAATACTCGTTTTAATAAAATACACGCAACTTTTAAAAATTTCTTTCTTTCTCACGTACAAATTATTGGCCAGTATTTTTTGTTCCTTTTTTTCTTTTTTTTCCTTTTTTTCCTTTTTTTATGATTCTTTACGGTTTATTAAAGGTAATGAAATGAAGTAATTAAGAAGTAAAATTAACAAATAAACAAATAAAAAAATAACAACAATTGCTTAGAGAATGCAATATTAAATTTATCTGAACGTTTGCTTCGCATCCGACAATTGTGTAACGTTTCTATATAAACATTCCGATCTATTAATTAACACGAATTCAATAATTTCCGCGATGGAAGCGGTTTCTTTTAAATTCAGTTGCCTTTTTATTAATAAAAATATTTATCTCGGCAAGCAGGGAAATGGTTATCAAATGTCAAGCATCGACGCCTAAATCGTTGAAAATTATTGGCCTGCGAGCACACGCATATACCGAAGAAGCTTTGCGACAAATATTTCACAGGCGCTATTAACGATTTATGCGTCCGCAAACATTGGCGATATTAACACTCATGTAAACGAGCAAAGCGTCGATACCCGACGCTCTGCAATAATCCGATAATTCGATAATTGATTTATCATGTATTACCGGGTTTATAAAACTAATCCAACTGGGGATTGCTAGCGTTAATTAAAACAAACACGACTCCAGATTTATTTCCAAAATTTTTCTCACCGCGAATAACTAACTGGCCGATTGAATTCGTTGATTATATACGTATAATTCAACTGACAAGCGCGGTACAATCGTTTCTACACAAAAGTGAAAACTTTCGTTTCGCAGATTTATTACATTTCAAATAGAATTTGTTCCGAGGTAATAATTCGAAGTTGTATTTTAAAACAGTTCCTTTTTTACCAGTAAGATTTATAATGTTTTTAATGGATCATTATTCTTGAAGTTCTTCTTCTAAACGAATATTTTAATAGTTCAGCTCATTGTAGTCTGTTGGCGTCGGCTATAGCTATATGAATAATTATCTTTAGAAGTTGATCCTTTGAATTAGATTTGTTTTCAACGTTGTTGCATTGCTAAGCTTGTATTTGTTTTAAGTAAAATTAAATAAATTAATGCGCAACGGTAAAATCTACTGTTCTTCATTTATTTATTCTAATATTTTTATTTTATAATCTTTTAAAGTGTGATAGTTTCTAAAACAATTTGCAACGCGCACGAGAGGAGGTCTTTAATAAAGTACTGTCATCTCCGGCATGATATACGAGTTCAGATGGTTAAGTTTTGAGTTATTTTCGGCGACTCAATTTTTTATTTCATTTGTAGCAAAGCAGATTAAGCAAGTAAATAAAAAATTGTAAGCTTCTATAATTTTTTTTTGTTTTTTAACACTAGAACTACCGACGATTAAAATAAATTTATCTGTAGCAAAGAAATCAAGATGATGAGTATTTGAAAAAATTCTTGTAA
>SMSQ01023438.1:14362-75840 GCA_019453375.1 Ctenoplectra terminalis
CGTCAGCCATCGGTGGCTGACACTAGATTTTCTGTTTAGGTCGCGTCAACCATCGGTGGCTGACAGCGTGTAACATGAGAACTATAAAATTTTACACTATTTTGCGGAATTACACAAAATTTATTTAAAATTTACTTAATTTGGTATTATTACAGTATTAATGGGATCGGAAACACCGGCCCTTCAATACCAGTGCGTATAAGCGGCGCTCGTGGCCTGAACGGGATTGTCTTAGAAATACGCGTGGCGCTCAACGTGTTAAGAATAAAAACAATAAAAATTTATTTTTTAATAAATATTCCAACAAAACAAATAAATGAATTTATATCCGTGAAATATCAACACTCAACCTTCTGCGAATCAGAGTCGAGAAAGTGCTAAAAAAAAAAGAAAAAAATGCTGCACCTCACCTGTAACTTCTGAAGATTCAATCCAGCGATAGATTTAAGTAACCTGAGGCTGCGAACGATCAAAATCCTCGTAGATTGGGTCACCGTAGTCTGACTGGGAGTTGGCGAGGATCCCTTCTGATTCTGCGGCGTCAAAGCGACTGCGGAATAAAGTGCACCGATTGCACCCGCAGCCTCGGTCGAGGAGAGTATCGAGAGAAGGTGCGACTCGACGTTCGTCTGTTCAACGTTGTTGTTGCTCTCGTGAACGGTTCCTGTCTCCTGATCCGTTGACTTCTTCAAGTGGCAACAGATGCGGTAGAGTAGGTCGTACGAGGACAACAAGACTGGCGATTCGTGGTCCTGATCGAGGAAGAAGTCTGTCTCGATCAGAGCGCGACTGTGGCGAGACACTCTGTCTACTAATCCACCTGCTACCAGATATCTGAAACATAAACGACATAGAATTGAGTTAACGTTTGTAGTAAACGAATCATTAGGTGTCGGAAAAAGTTGGTACGGATTTATGGTGTGAAGCCCGTAGTAGCGAAAAGGTTCATTTTTCTGTATTTTCAATCTAAATTCTGGAACAGTTAAAAATTTAGGCGGTGTTATAGTTACCCACCGCAGTGTATATCTTAGTAATTTTACTATATTTTGATTTGATTTCTTGTGCCGTTTGAAGAGAAAACTTTAGGGAAACATGCATTTCTCAAAAAGTTGTGCTGAAATAACTTAATTCCCCGTAATCACTAATAAACTTTAATGTCCCATGAGAGGGGACAGCGGAGTGCAAAGGGTTAATATATACTATAATAATATAATGAATGGTGTCATTTGTTTTCTATATTCACGATAATCTACGATTTTTTTTTAACCGTTTGAGTGCCACGTGTCTTTCCTGTTTTCCCGTCCAAAAGTGCCAAGCAGCGCTTTTTCGCTCGTTTTATTCCCTCTCGAAAAATGCCAAGCGGCGCTATAGCGCTTGTCTTATTCTCCCATTAAAAATGCCAAGGAGCGCTTTTGCGCTGTTTTCTGCTCTTATACCGTAAGTTGTAATTTTTTGAATTCAGTGTGGTTCTGACATCTTTCTAAGCATAAGTACAGATACCAGCGTGTTTAAATAATATTTTTATATTGTTTTGTATAATATTAAATATTGTTTTGTATAAGAGGGCAATTTAAATGTGATTTAGTCTACAGTTCATTTTTCTCATACCTTTTCAATTTCTACAATTAATTCTTTTGCACTTTTAATCTAAAGTCTAAAACAGCTAAAAATTTAGGCGGTGCTATAGTTATGCACCGCAGTGTATGTTTGTGGCCACAAAAAATTTGCTAATTCAAAAGCCTGCGTGTTATAACATATTTAAAGTAGGTCTTGGTAATGCATGACACCCTGCCAAAGACAAGTATACTCGTCCTTGGCAGCGAATGGGTTAATAACCAAAAATTTTGCTGCACAACATTATATTCCATATTCTTTAAGTTTCAGAAGAATAAATAGTAAACTTTTCCTCCAGGAAATCAGAATTTTGTTTCTTACAAACCTATCCACATAAGCGCGTATATCAAATCGGCCCGTGGCATTCTTCCCATGTACTCCGTAAAATGCACGCCACTAAAAGGGCTAAATCTGGTAATTTTGCTTCGAGCAATATTTCAGAAATCACTCGTCAAAATCCATTCTCTGTTCCTCGGGACAAGTATCGCAAAAATGTGTCTTTCGATTGCAAAGGGTTAACCCTTTGGTGACGGAGCCGCTCGGCGAGCGAGCGTCGCTGTGGACGAAACGTATTGGAGTGCGCAGTGAAGAAAATAAATACGTTGAACGTTACAAAAATTAAGGCTTTATTTAGCACAAAAAAAATGATAAACAAAAAAACAACAAAAAGAAGTTTGGTTGTGTTTATGTATACGTTTTATATTCCGGTATTGTGTGGTATCGTTCAAAACAGTCACCTATGCGCAAGGCCGGTTTAGCGGTACAAGTTGCACAATAATACCTCGACTCTTTTCTCCCATGCTTTACTTTTCGATTAGAACACACACACTAGTCTTTACTCCTAAGTAAGTTTACATTATTAAGAAAGATAAGACTTCATCGCTAAAGGTCCCTAATGTCTCTGAATGAAAACGTGACTCTTTTACTATACCTATGCGTATCTTATCGCTCAGAACGACAGACGTCGCGAGCCTTGCAGCTAAGAACTAAGTTGGGCGGATATATGCCGACACGCGTCCGGAACGGTAAAACGGCTTGCGCGGCTATATGCCGACACCCGTCCTCAAAGGTTTAAAACAAAGCTCCGTCACCTCGCGCCAGCACTCATCGTACTCCAACATTCTCTCGTAACGCCCATCTAACGCGAATCGCTCCTCAATTTCGGCTGTCTGTCGATTCGACAAGGACCTGTCCCAGCGAGCGATCGGTGCAACGAACAGACAACAGTGTCTCTCCTGTGCGGCGGTGAAGTGTACATATGGGTACCGATAGAACTGGCGTCAGAAAACGACGCGAGGGGATGCAACGGCCAAAAAACGGGACACTAGAAAGCAATACAGAGAGAGAGAGAGGGAGAAGAAAAAAAAACAATGTATTGCTTACAGGACAGCATGTGCGACGGCGTAACACGAGAGGATTATAACATCAGTGGGTAATTCTTTGCGCACAGACTCGCAGAAGAGGGAACAAGCGTCGGCGCATGCGATGCTCATTCTATCGGGTTGTTGTATATGTTTTTCTTTTCTCCTACGGCACCCTTCTACCCTTCCTTTCACTCCCGACCCCCCAGCGAACGGGCTTTCGAGGGTGCGCGGCTGTCAGTGCGTATTATCGCTGGCCCCCCTTTCCACGGAAACACCATGACCGGGCTGAGCTGCCGCCGATCAGTATTGGAATATGAAGTAGTCCGGTCGAGGGCCAACTGTCTCCTCTAATCATAACTAGCTGGAAGCTAATCCGACGCCGCTAAACTCGACGCACGCACACGCGTGGGCTACCCGTTGTCCGTGACGGGGACTGTTCGAGAGAAAGAGCAACCCTTATTGGGGACTTGATAATAGCACGGTCCCGCCGCCACGACACGCCGCCTTGATTGATATGTCACGGGCCGGGTCCTTGGGACGAGATATTAATTACGAGCGATTGAAGGTGCGTCTGTTTAAAGCGACGATCAATGAGGCGGCTGAGAGCGGGATCTGGGTGGATATGTAGAGAGTGGGATGTGAGTTGTAGGATTGAATTGTAGATAGAGTATTGAAAGATGTTTGGGGTTTTTTTTTTTAATTTGGTTTCTAGCGCGGTGTCAAATTGTGTGGATGGGGAGATGGGTGAATAGTTAAATTTGGAGATTGTTTCAGTGAGAGACAAAGAATTGGATTTGTGTGTATTTAGAAATAAAATTGGTGCTGTATTTTTGTTCAGGTTTGTTGTAGAAAAATAAGGAATTTTTTTAAGTAATTGTAAATTTGTAAAATTTATACGAGGAATGTAAAAAATATATACAATGGAAAGATAAATAGTTAAATTTGAAGATTCTTTTATTGAACAGAAAAAGAATTAAATTTCTGTATATTCGAAAATAAAATTGCTTCCATATTTTTATTCAGGTTTGTTGCAGAAAAATAAAGAATTCTTATAAGTGCGCCAGTGTAAATTTATAGAATTTATAGGAGAAATGTAGAAAATATATACAATGGAAAGATAAATAGTTAAATTTGAAGATTCTTTTATTGAACAGAAAAAGAATTAAATTTCTGTATATTCGAAAATAAAATTGCTTCCATATTTTTATTCAGGTTTGTTGCAGAAAAATAAAGAATTCTATAAGTGCGCCAGTGTAAATTTATAGAATTTATAGGAGAAATGTAGAAAATATATACAATGGAAAGATAAATAGTTAAATTTGAAGATTCTTTTATTGAACAGAAAAAGAATTAAATTTCTGTATATTCGAAAATAAAATTGCTTCCATATTTTTATTCAGGTTTGTTGCAGAAAAATAAAGAATTCTTATAAGTGCGCCAGTGTAAATTTATAGAATTTATAGGAGAAATGTAGAAAATATATACAATGGAAAGATAAATAGTTAAATTTGAAGATTCTTTTATTGAACAGAAAAAGAATTAAATTTCTGTATATTCGAAAATAAAATTGCTTCCATATTTTTATTCAGGTTTGTTGCAGAAAAATAAAGAATTCTTATAAGTGCGCCAGTGTAAATTTATAGAATTTATAGGAGGAATGTAGAAAATATATACAATGGAAAGATAAATAGTTAAATTTGAAGATTCTTTTATTGAACAGAAAAAGAATTAAATTTCTGTATATTCGAAAATAAAATTGCTTCCATATTTTTATTCAGGTTTGTTGCAGAAAAATAAAGAATTCTTATAAGTGCGCCAGTGTAAATTTATAGAATTTATAGGAGGAATGTAGAAAATATATACAATGGAAAGATAAATAGTTAAATTTGAAGATTCTTTTATTGAACAGAAAAAGAATTAAATTTCTGTATATTCGAAAATAAAATTGCTTCCATATTTTTATTCAGGTTTGTTGCAGAAAAATAAAGAATTTTATAAGTGCGCCAGTGTAAATTTATAGAATTTATAGGAGAAATGTAGAAAATATATACAATGGAAAGATAAATAGTTAAATTTGAAGATTCTTTTATTGAACAGAAAAAGAATTAAATTTCTGTATATTTCGAAAATAAAATTGCTTCCATATTTTTATTCAGGTTTGTTGTAGAAAAATAAGGAATTTTTTTAAGTGCGCCAATGTCAATTTGTAAAATTTATACGAGAAATGTAAAAAATATATAGAATGAAAAGAAAAAGAATTGAATTTCTATATATTGAGAAATAAAATTTTCTCCCATATTTTTATTCATCTTTATTGCAGAAAAACGAACAATTCTTAAAAGTGGGCCATTGTAAATTTGTAAAATTTATACGAGACATGTAAAAAATATATATGATGAAAGGAAAAAGAATTGAATTTCTATGTATTCGGAAATAAAATTTCTCCCATGTTTTTATTCAGGTTTGTTGCAGAAAAACGAAGAATTCTTAAAAATATGGCATTGTAAATTTACAGAATTTATACGAGAGATGTAAAAAATCTAAACAATGACAAAAAAATAGTGAAATTAAAAAATTTTTGTATATCTAGAAACAAAATTGCTCGTATACTTTTATTCGTATATGTTGCAGAAAAACAGAAAGAATTCTTAAAAGTGAACCATTGTAAATTTATAGTATTTATATGAGAAATGCAAAAAATATATACAATGACATGATATATCTACATATTCAGAAAATAAAATTGCTCCTATATTTTTATTCATATTTGTTGCATAAAAACAGAAAGAATTCTTGAAAGTGTACCATTGTAAATTTATAGAATTTATTGAAATTCTATAAATATTTTATTGAAAAGAAAAAGATTTAAATTTCTGTATATTCAGAAATAAAATTGCTTGTGTATTTTTATTCACATTTGCTGCAGAAACACAAAGAATTCTTAAAAGTGCAGCATTGTAAATTTATAGAATCTATACCAGAAATGTAAAAAATATGTTCAATGAAAAGAAAAAAGATTAAACTTCTTTATATTCACAAAATAAAATTGCTTCCATATTTTTCTTCATCTTCATTGCAGAAGAACAAATAATTTTTAAAAGCGCATCACTGTAAATAAAATATAATATTCATTATCAGAAATGCAAAGAATATATACAATGAAAAGAAAAAAGATTAAATTTGAAGATTCTTTTATGAAAAATAAAAAGAATTAAATTTCTGTATATTCAGGAAATAAAATTGCTCCCTTATTTTGATTTATAAAAATTTATCGGTAATTTGTCGGTAGGATGTTACAGCGCTAATCAAACAGATCGAACGAGAATAGAACGCTGCGAGGAACACTGATTCACCTCGCCGTTGCATAATTCATCGATACGTATAAAAGCAAAGGCCCTTAAGCTCTGTCGCTCCGATGATAGAAGCGACGAGCGCAATGGACGGACACGAACAGTCGATAATACCGATACTTTGGCCAGTATTCCGAGGGATTCGGTAAATACGCTAATAAAATGCAGCGGGCTGCTCGCGTGGATTAGAATCGCCTGAATCGTAACTACACCCCTTAACCTATAATAACATGAGTGATAGCCGGCAAGGGGACCGTGTCCTTGTACAGGATGTAATAATTCTGCTCGGATGAGTTGATCCGCCTACGATTCGTTCTACCCAGGTTTCCGCAAAGTCAATAGAACCGATGAACAAGATGATCCTTTGATCCATACGTTTGAAACATTTGGCGCGTTATATTTTTTAATAGCGCTTTAATTGTTCAAAATTCTGAGAATTTAATTACAAAATACGAATTAAGGTTTGCTTTTCTTTCATTGCATATTTTCTTTTAATATCTATGATTTTAATTGCTTCGATATGAATTAGTATTTTTATGAATATCATTAGGTAGGTAATTGTTTTATTTTTTGAATATTATAAAGGGTAGTGTATTTTGGGTTTATTTATATATTTTTGTTTATTATATGTATTCTGCGTATTTTTGTGTTTTCAAATGTTTAACGATTACATGAAAAACTGCAGTCTATTGATAAGTATTCGATAACCAGTGAATTTTTTAATAGCGTTTGAATTGTTAAAAATTCTGAGAATTTAATTACAAAATACGAATTAAGGTTTGTTTTTCTTCCATTCCATATTTTTTTTTTTAATACCTATGATTTTAATTGCTTTGATATGAATTAATATTTTTATGAATATCGTTAGATAGGTAATTGTTTTATTTTTTGAATATTATGAAGGGTACTGTATTTTGAAAAAAATACGAATTAAGTTTTTATGAATTTGTTTTTCTTCCATTGTATTTTTTTCTTTTTTAATATCTATGATGTTAATTACTTCGATATAAATTAATATTTTTATGAATATAATTTGATAGGTAATTGTTTTATTTCTTGAATATTATAAAGGGTACTGTATTTTGGGTTTATTTACATATCTTTGTTTATTATATGCATTCTGTGTATTTCTGTGTTGTTAAATATTCAATGATTGCATTAAAAACTGCAGTCTATTGATAAATATTCCATAACTAGTGAATTTTTTAATAGCGATTTAATTGTTAAAAATTCTAAGAATTTAATAAAAAAAAAATATGAGTTAATGTTTGCTTTTCTTCCACTGCATATTTTTTTTAAAATACCTATGATTTCAATTGCTTCGATATGAATTACCCGTGTAGGTTTCGGAGTTGACCCGTACATCGTACGAACTAAACCCTGAGACCGTTCTCCATTCAGCCCGTACGTCATTCGGACTAAACAGCGAAAGTAAAAGTTACAAACTAATGTATCTATATTTAAAAAAATTTATTTCCTTCAATTCTCACTGTACTATTAAACTTAATTACCGTATTACCGTAATTATACCACCATCCACCCATAACAATCCCCAGTTAAAAAATTCTCAAATCAAACTGAAAAACTATAATAAATCCTAATTTTTTCTCCGATAAACATACAAAATTCGGGCCATAGAGGGTTAAAGCAAACGACCCCATTACAATTATTACCCGCAAAACGATTCGCGCCACAGACACAGAGCCACGAATGAAACTCAACATCTGCGAACTGGAATTGCGACACCAGTCACGCGACAGCCATCGCAGCAATTCGGAAGAAGCGCGGAAAAGATCCGATCTTCCGATCTTCACGCACGTCTGCCCATTACTAGGGACCGACCCATGCATCATCGCTCTCCCTCCCTTAAGATTCCGATCTATCATTGAATGTTTGCGGGGGGTTCGAGCAAATACATTGAATTTATTTATTATTCCCCCCGAACGCCTTATGGAGGCCGCAGCAGCCCGAGCAATCGCTACCCCAGGTCCGCCATTAGCTAACCATATGATTATTTCATAGCGAGAGCACAGGGGTGCATATCTTTAGACGGACTGGTGCTCGCCTACGTTGCACCAGCTTACGCAATTTCGCGGTGCAACGCGTGTGCGCGTTTATAAGTGCAGCCGAGGAGCTCGAGCTGGTTAACCTCTTGCACTACTTTCACGAGTGTTAAGGACAGCTAACGACTTAATTTATGATACGGACGAACTCTAGCTATTTTTGAGAACGGTCATTTTCACATCTGGCATGTTATTAGTTTACGACCTAGAAACTGGCCAATATTTCGGTGTTTGTCGATTTCTGCTCAATAGCAAAGTGCCGTACCCCAAATCCTCACCAAGAACTGACGCACGTGTACTTCAGCTGCGACTTTCTGACACCGTCGCATCTGCACTTACCTGAGTTGGGACTGACACACGAACTCTGAGGGCGTCACATTGACCACCTCTCTTGACACCAGAATTTTCAATTTATTGGACATAGCATGCCTCCCACCCTCTTGGCGACGACACGACTAACAAGGGTGTCTAATATTTAAGGAATGTCACTGTTACGATTAGATTAGAATTAAATTAGAATCGAATTAGAACTAAACATGAACTAGACGAGAACTTAACAAGAACTGCAAGAATTGTATTAGAACTGAACCAAAAATTGAACTAGAATTGAACAAGCATGGGATAAGAACTGCGAGAATTGTACTAGAATTGAACTGTGAACAATATTAGAACTGCACTAGAACTGAACAAGAACTGCAAGAATTGTATTAGAACTGAACCAAGAATTGAACAAGCATGGGATAAGAACTGCGAGAATTGTACTAGAATTGAACTGTGAACAACATTAGAACTGCACTAGAACTGAACAAGAACTGTACTAGAACTGCATCAGAACTATCAGAACCATTGTGAACTATAGAACCGTGGAACTTGTAATTTCTCAATTAAATATATTATCTATTATTGTTTATAAACCGTGTTGGCATCTTTGATGCTACATAATCGACTCCACGAACACTGTGGGAGTCAACAACGAGTCTGACTCGTGATGAAAATTTTGTGCCAAACTTGAATATCACGAGTCAAGACTCTAAAGTATTTTTTAAAAGTTTTTCATCCAAATTCATTTGAATTTCCAAAGAGCTCCATTGCGTGAAGTAAATACGAGCCTTCCGCGACCATTCCAGCGACAAAGTTTGACACGGCTTTTTCAGAGTTTCGGCGTAGTGCAAGGGGTTAACGGGGCAAATTAATTTACATATTCATGGAGAAGCGTTCGCGAGGATATTTTATCGGTAACCGTGACGATAGGACGAATGGGTATTATGTCGATGAGGTTCTGCTCGGGGGATGACTTGTGTTCTGCGTATGGATTTATTTTACGCAATAGGCACAGTTCGCTCGTGTGTATCGATCTGAATGCTTGGAACAGGATATGGTATTGCTGTTCGGTGTAATTATATTTTTGGAGGGAGTGGAGGGGGATGATTGTTGGCGATGATGATGGTTTATTCTGGTTCATTGCCGGGAGTAACTTGTTAATTCGAGTAGAGGAGATAATTGGACATAAGAATGAAATTATAATTTCGCCGCAGCGGCTACATTCGTCCACAAAGTATACTCGAATTTTGGCCGCGCGGATTGGAACCTTTTACGAGTGCTTCGATCAGAAATTCTCTATTCTCTGTGATTGCGTATGGTTTAGTAAAAATTATATTATATTGGAATATATTATATTCTCTGTGATTGTGTATGGTTTAGTAAAAATTATATTATATTGGAATATATTATATTCTCTGTGATTGTGTGTGGTTTAGTAAAAATTATATTATATTGGAATATAATGTGGACTATTTTGTAATAGTCTATGATATTCATAATATATTTTATAATAGTCTATAATATTCATAATATATTTTATAGTAGTCTATAATATTCATAATATATTTTATAGTAGTCTATAATATTTATAATATATTTTATAGTAGTCTATAATATTTATAATATATTTGAAATGATGTCTTTTGTAAGTATACTCGAAGTTTGGCCGCGCAGATTCGAACCTTTTACGAGTACTTCGATCAGAAATTCTCTATTCTCTGTAATTGTGTGTGGTTTAGTAAAAATCATATTGGAATATAATGTGGACTATTTTGTAATAGTCTATAATATTCATAATATATTTTATAATAGTCTATAATATTTATAATATATTTTATAATAGGTCAGATTATATTCTAATATAATATAATTTTTATCAAACAGTCCAGATTAAATTCAGTTCGTGACAACTGAAAAAGCACCGCGGCAACATTTTCTAAATTTCATACGGCACGTGTTTCATATCGTTTATCTCTTTTACTTCTTTTTTTTTATATTTCTTTTCTAGAAACAACCGAGCCAGTATCTATTTCGTTTATCAGAATTTGTGGTTCGATGCCAAAGGACCCACTTGAACGAGGTCCTTTTCTGCAGGCGGCAAATGTGCCTGGCAGAAGTACCATTTACTGCATCCACAATGGACGATGTTTGCACAACGAAATGGCGAATGTGTGAAAACGACAGCCGTGTATCGACGAACTGAGAAAATCAACAGAAACGATGAAGAACGGCTACTTAGCCGTATTTTTCACTGACATCTAAATCTCGATTGTCTCCAAATGTAAACGATAACCGTAACGACACTTAAAAATTGCAATAGTTATCTAAAAACAGTTAAAAGTTCACATTTTATAACCGGATTTTTTGTTTGCTGATGAAAAAAGAAAATTATAGACGATTATAAGTCTTTTTTTCCATAAATATAGGAGCAAATAATTATTACAAATAAATTGATTAGTAACAAAGCAATGGTACAGTTAGAATACTATGGTATGATGATAGATAAACAAAATTTATAAAATATATACAGGGTGTCCGAAAAGGTCTGTAAGTACCTTTAACCCTCTATAGCTCGAATTTTGTCTGCTTATTGAAAAAAAAATTACGATTGATTACAGTTTTTCACTTTGATTTGAAAATATTTTAACTAATAATTACTGTAGATGGATCGTGGTGTCGCTAAAATAATACAGTAATCAAATTTAATAGTGCAGTGATAACTAAACAAAACTAATTTTTTAAAATATAGATACATCAGTTTGTAACTTTTAAAATGACAGGTTTGCAATTTCTCATATAAATTCTATAAATCTATAATGATGAATTTTTAGGAATTAATTGTATTTTTCTGCAACGAAAACGAATAAAGATTTATTTCCCCTGCATTTTATATTTTTTTCAAATAGCTATTACTTTGAATTCTTTGGTTGAAATAGATACACTTTAATCATCGGTAGTTCTAGTGTTAAAGGTTGATTCCTGAGACGATTTCAAGCAACTTTTTCCTTTGCCAAAATGTCAAGATCAGCTTTGTTAACGAGTTATTAACGAAAAATACTGACTAATCACAGAGCGAGTACAGCGACTGGCCACCAGCAGGAGTGTTGGCTCTGTGCCGCGCTTGTGTTTTGTCGAGCAAGTCAGAATGTATCGAAGCAACTGTTGACGAGTATAGAATAAAAGTTACATCAAATCAATAAATAAATTATTCGTGTAGAACAAATAAACTGAGTTTCAACACTCGTTCACAGTTGCTTCGATACATGCTGACTTGTTCATCGAGGCACAAGCACGACGCGGAGCTAACGCTTCTGCTGGCGATCAGCTGTCTTACTCGCTTTGCGATTGGTCAGTGTCTTTCGTTAATAACTTGTTAACGGAGCTAAATTTGACGTTTTCGCGAAGGAAAAAGTTGCTTGAAATCGTCTCAGGAATTATAGCTTGAAGAGACTTACAGACATTTTGGGACACTCTGTATACTTGGATACATAGTTATAGAGTTGTATTAAAATTGCAATCCTTTTTATTTGCAAACAATTCAAGATATTGTAACATGACACACAAAAAAAGAAGAAAACTAAAGTCAAGTAGTGGGAATTAAAAATATAAAAAAGATCTTCCGGATGAAGCTTTAATTTCTGCTGATTCTCACTTTGATTTTGCTCTTCAGTTCCATTTTATTTCAATCTTAATTTTATTATTACATTTATTATCGTCAACTTAATTAAATTGTAATTAAAAAAAAAATTTCAAATCCACGTACGTGATACAATTTATATATGAAACAAAGCTAGCTGGAAAAATAAAATTCCTCGAAACCGAATTGAATGAAATTTCGCCAATAATATTATACCATACAGAAAGACTATTATATCACAATATTATAACAGTAATATATTAGATTAGTAATATATAATAGAAGTTAATACAGAATTTAATCTGTAGTGTTTAAATGTGTAAATAATTAGTAAGCTAGCTTGAAAAATAAAATTCCTCAAAACCGAATTGAATGAAACTTCACCAATAATATTATACCATAGACAAAGACTGTTATATCACAATATTATAACAGTAACATATTAGATTAGTAATATATAATTGAAGTTAATACAGAATTTAATCTGTAGAGTTTAAATGTGTAAATAATTAGCACATGATTATTAATGCATGTATAATATATCGTAATATGCAAATATGGGAGAAAAAGAGTCGATCGGATTGCCTGAACCGAGATTCGAATCCGATTATTACTACAATTATTATTGCCACTAAACATCAATACATTATTAAGTCAATTAAATTGTATTTTCTTTTTTCTTAACAAATTTTTAAATCCACATTCGTGACAGTATTTTTTTTCCAAAAAGCAATTTCTTCTAAACAAATATGTTTCGACGAAGCAATAATATTTTGTCGCGTATTTCTCCAATGGTATGTAAAATACACACCTATGTGTACGCTGTATGTATTACATAGATCGCCTTCGATACTAGAGAATAAAAGGTAAGGGGCGAAAAGGGGATGCTGAAATTCGGTAGTTGCAGACACTTGTCAACGGCAGGCAGGGGGTCGGTTTCAGGGGTAGATCTAGACGACGCCTCTGTAAATATTGTAACAAGTGTGCCATCGTTGCCACGCGTGACATTGATGTGCTTGGTTAATCGATTGGTTGACTGAAAATTTTATTTTTTTTAATCGTCCAAACGAAACATTTTCGCTGATTATATACGCTCACCGTTTTAATTTATAAAATGGTACTTTTCAGGCTTGTCTTCATTAACCTCTCAGGGAACGACCCAAGTGTTTATTTCGTTACAGTTTATTTATTTTAAATCGATGGCTAATTGAAGAGAAGAGGAAGACTGATAAAATAATAAAAATGTATTTAAAAAAATAATACACACACGCGTGGCAGTGTCATTTAAGAGGTTAATGAAAAAGCTGTGGAATTCAAACAAATGTAATTTGGAAAAATAAAGAAAGAAGCTATTAATAACTTGTTTGTTAAATGTGTTATAAATAAGATACAGCAACTACTGGAATTTTTAAAAAAATACTAAGCTTCTACATAAATTTTAATTCGTCAAAAACATTTTTTCCACGGACCGAGTCGCTAATAACTCAATTTAATGATTCGTGTGACTTTCTGTGAATTTCTGTAGGAATAATAGTACAGGTAGCCCTCCTACAACACGGCATCTTATAACACGGTTTCGCTATAACACGATTCATAAATTGCAGGAACCCTCCTTCAACACGGCATCCTATAACACGATTTCGCTCTAACACGATAAGAAAATTGCAAAAACCTTTGTACAACACTGTACTTCTACAGCCGCGGCGAGGCTTGCCGTCTTAACACATTGAGGACCGGTCACGAGATATCTCGTATTTCGTTTCTTTAAATTCATAAAAGTGAAAAGTAATTGTAAATGGGAAGTTACGGTTAAAAACGACCGCTTCGTCTGAAAATTGAAATGAAGATTCCTATTTACTGTAGGTATAAATATTTCGTAAAAGCGTGCAAGTAAAAGTTTTATTCGAGTGTAACTTCGTTCCATAACAAGATTTTCAAAAAAGTTGCTGGTCCTCAATGTGTTAAAGATACAGTTTTGCGGAAAGTATTTTTTTTTTATCTCCGTGGCCTGAAAACAAAAGCTTGTGCACAAATTTATATTTTTAATAAAAATTAAGTTATTTATGTATAATTAAAAAAAATATTTGCTTTTAATAAGCTTTCGGAACGTAACGTCCCTTTTTGTACTGGCTCTGGGTCTCATACAACACGGTTTCAAACAACACGGCATTTTCTAGGAACCAATCTACCGTGTCATAGGAGGATTACCTGTAGTTAAGAATTTATAGAAGAGAATTGTAAAAGTTTGCAAAGAAAAGTGGTATCTTTGTTTAACACTAAAGCTACCAAAGCGGTCAAATGACCGTTTCGTAATTTCTTTTCCAAATTTTATAAATTATTAACGGTGCACTTTTGAATATTTTTGGGGGATTTCCCGTAAAATATATTGTCAAAGATTTGTTTCTCTAGCATTGTGTATTTTTCTAAGCATCTAATATTGTAATTTCTTTGATACAAGCAGATACAGTCTAATCGTCGGTAGGTTTAGTGTTAATGGGATTCAACAGAACCCATTAATGAATTACAAGGAATTATTTTTTGAAATTGATATCGTCAGTCTTTGGAAACTAGCGAAGTCTAAACGAAAATTTATATACAAATATATATATATATATATCGAATACAAATCGCACAGCTACGTTTTACAACGCGTAATTTTCACTAGTGTGTTATTTCAAGAGGTGCCACTGTACCTTTCGTTTCGATTTGTTCGGTGCAAATAGGTGTAACTTTAATCGTCGGTAGTTCTAGTGTTAATAAAAATCGCATTTCGTTACGCGTTCGTGCGCCGTCGAGCAATAAAAGGTTGAAAATCCAATGAACGAGACAGACACGCGAAATAAAGTCTGAAACAAGGTCAAATGGCCAAGGCGTTCGCCGAATTGGTAATGTATTATAATCCCCGTACTCTAACATCCAGCAACTCAGGATATTGCTACTCCGAGTTCGTTGACGCGTAATGCATTCACGCCGGGATTTCGGTAGCCCAAGGGATGAGGTGAATCCTGGTACTCTATACACACAATCGAGTCCTGCCGGGGCTGAGAGTCAGAAGGATACGAATCTATAGGGTGCTTCAAAAGTTTGCCACCGATTGTTTTAGATTCGTTCGACAGATTTTAATAGATAATTGTTTCAGTTGTTCGAAAGACGATGCTTTTAATGAAAAGATGTTTTTATTCTTAATATTTTGGTAAATATTAAATGTGTAGAATAAGGGTTAGGCTTGGGTTAGGTTTGTTATAAATAATTGTTTCAGTTGTTCAAAACACGATTTTTTTACTAAAAAGATAATTTTACTTTTAAAATTTTGAAAAATATTAAATATACGGAATATTCTTTTGGTAAAAAGATATTTTTATTTTTAATGTTTTGGTAAGTATTAAATACATAGAAGAGCGGTTAGGCTCGGGTTAGGTTTGTAATAAATAATTGTTTCTGTTGTTTAAAGCACGATTTTTTTACTAAAAAGATATTTTTACTTTTAATGTTTTGGTAAATATTAAATATATAGAATATTCTTTTAGTAAAAAGATATTTTTACTTTTAATGTTTTGATAAATATTAAATGTGTAAAATAAGGGATAGATTCGGATTAGGTTTTCAATAAATAATTGTTTCAATTGTTCAAAATACGATTCTGTTAGTAAAAAGATAATTTTACTTTTAAAATTTTGAAAAATATTAAATATACGAAATATTCTTTTGGTAAAAAGATATTTTTATTCTTAATATTTTGGTAAATATTAAAGTGCAGAATAAAAGTTAGGCTCTGGTTAGGTTTGCAATAAATAATTGTTTCACTTGTTCAAAACACGATTCTTTTACTAAAAAGATATTTCTATTATTAATGTTTTGGTAAATATGAAATATATAATAAGATTAGAATTCAAAAGAAAAGACTTAAGATCGAGAGCGTAACCAACTCATAAACATAAAATATCTCTAAACAATTATATCTCAGAAAAATTTAGATTTCTTGAATTTGGTACCATAAATCCGCACCAAATATACCTAACAGCCCACTATATTAAAAAAAAAAATTCCCAAGTATCCATTTTTTCGTATCATCTAACAGAACCGTTCTTAAAAATCGTACAAAATACCTCTTCCACTAAACAATTCAACGTAACGATAAATCAACAGATCTAATGGAGTTGATTAAATACAAAAACACGCAAAAACTGGAGACCATGCACATATCCGAAAGGATGTTCGCTCTCGAAAAATCTGATACTTTTTTAAGCGAACATCGCTCTCGATGCACACAGAAACGTCAGCTCGCGTTAACACATCGACGACGGGACCTTGTTTTTGTAAAACTTACTACGGAATAAAGTTACGATCGAATAAATTCTTGTTTACACACTCTCGAAAATAAATTGTATTCTAAACAACAGCTCTTAATTTAACCATCTCTACAGTCCGAATTTTCTCCTGTTATCGTATAAAAAATTACGATCGATTACAGTTTTTCACTTTGATTCGAAAATTTTTAAACCAATAATTGCTGTACACTGCGGTGCATAACTATAGCGCCGTTTAAATTTTTAGCTGTTTTAGATTTTAGATTAAAAGTGCAAAAGAATTAATTGTAGAAATTGAAAAGGTATGAGAAAAATGAACCGTAGACTAAATCACATTTAAATTGCACTCTTGTACAAAACGATATAATAGAAAATGTGATTTTCAACTGTTGCGTAACTATAGCACCGGCGTTGTTATTTACTAATTTAGAAATGCAATAATAAAAATAAGTAACGAAATAAGTAGAGATATATTTCGGAAACTTATTGATAGCGTTCCAGACACAATTTTCGAGCTAATTACAAAAAAAAGGTGGTCCTACGAGATAATAAAATTGTTTATCATTGATTTTATTGATGCGGTGCTATTGTTACGCAACAGTGAAAATTCACACTTTTCATTGTATCATATTGTACAAAAGGAGAATTTAAATAAAAATTAATTTAAAGTTGATTATTTTTCATACACTTTCAATTTTAACAATTCATTTTTCTGCATTTTCAATCTAAATTCTGGAACAGTTAAAAATTTAGGCGGTGTTATAGTTACCCACCGCAGCGTATATCTTAGTAATTTTACTATATTTTGATTTGATTTCTTGTGCCATTTGAAGAGAAAACTTTAGGGAAACATGCATTTCTCAAAAAGTTGTGCTGAAATAACTTAATTCCCCGTAATCACTAATAAACTTTAATGTCCCATGAGAGGGGACAGCGGAGTGCAAAGGGTTAATATATACTATAATAATATAATGTATGGTGTCATTTGTTTTCTATATTCACGATAATCTACGATTTTTTTTTAACCGTTTGAGTGCCACGTGTCTTTCCTGTTTTCCCGTCCAAAAGTGCCAAGCAACGCTTTTTCGCTCGTCTTATTCCCTCTCGAAAAATGGCAAGCGGCGCTATAGCGCTTGTCTTATTCTCCGATTAACCCTTTCGGTACTACGGGCGACTATAGTCGCCCTTCATAAGATGCCACTGTGATACTACGGCCGACTAGCCGCTCTCCACAAGTATCTCACTCTAGATGTTAACTCCCACTAGATAATTTAGAATACAAAATTATTCTTAACCCTTTGACTACTGTTGACACCTATTGGCGTCCGAAACATATTATGTTAATTTTTGGTTTGACGTCTCAGACGCGTCATCCGCTCCTAGAGGAAAAAAGTGAATGACGTGTCTCAGACGTCAAATGTACCCAAGGGGTTAAAAATGGCAAGGAGCGCTTTTGCACTGTTTTCTGCTCTTACACGGTAAGTTGTAATTTTTCGAATTCAGTGTGGTTCTGACATCTTTCTAAGCATAAGTACAGATATCAGCGTGTTTAAATAATATTTTTATATTATTTAAATATTTTGTAGCCGTAAAGTCGCGCATCGACAGGAACCGAGTTGTCGCGGTTGGCACTTTTCGAGCGAAACAGAAGGAACGCAAAATCGCTATCATGTTTGTATTTTTATTAAATGTAATTTAAAAATTATATATTTATTAAATGTAATATTTCCGGACGGAGGGAGTAATATTTAAGAATACTTTATGCGAATATCTCCTACCAAATGCGAATTAAAAAAGTGAATATACGCATCGTATAAAGTGTTTCTAGAGCGTCAAAAAATGTGCGGAGCCTGGTAGCGCGTCGCGCGAGCAGAGCGTCGTACGCAATGTGTTAATATTGAATAACAGAACTAGCTCGACTACGAACTGAAACATCGGCAGTGTGTTTCACGAACGAAGTCGTGGCGCGCTTTTTCTCGCGCCGTTTAAAGCTGCCTCTGTCAACAAGGAGCATTGTAGAAGGATAATAGACAGCAGTGAAATTTGGCACTTAGCAGAATGGGAACAGGAGCAGCCGCGCCGCCTATTTCTACCGACGACCCTATCCAGCCTGATCAAATACTGCTCCAATCCCGCAGTTCCCATTACTGTTGTCATTACTGTCGTTGACTATTATCGCGGAACGTCTCTGTCTCGTTCGAGATTTTCGCCTGTCAGTTAATCACTCGATTATTTCGGAACATGATTTCGTTTGTGTTGTCTCGCGCGTAGTTATCGCGTTTATAAGCTTCTTTTAATTTTTGTTCTTGGAAATTGGTTGCTTTGAGACTTAATACCTTTGATATTAATTAGAGTTGGGTGAGAAATAAAATGTTAAGGCGGATTTGGGTTCTCGGATATGTACAACTGTGTACTAAGGAATTAAATATGTAGAAAGAGGGATTAATCGATTTTATAATGTTGGTGAAAATGCCTAAAATATTGGAGGTCTAACACTGTAATAGGTTTTATACGATAGTCCAGGACTCGAAATCCTGAATTTTTTAAGAATTCCTAACATTTTCGGGAATTCCGACGTAATTTAAAAATTTTCGGGAATTCCAATGTAATGCCAAAATTTGGGGGAATTTGGACGTAATTCCGAACATTTTCGGGAATTCCGATGTAACCCCGAAATTTGGGGGAATTTGGACGTAATCTCCAAATTTTCGGGAACTCCAATGTAATCCCAAAAGTTGGAGGAATTTGGACGTAAATCCGAACATTTTCAGGAATTCCGATGTAATCCCCAAATTTTCGGGAATTCCGATGTAATGCCAAAATTTGGAGAAATTTGATCGTAATTCCCAAAATTTCGGGAATTCCGATGTAACCCCAAAATTTGGGGAAATTTAGACGTAATTCCGAACATTTTCGGGAATTACAATGAAATCCCCAAATTTTCGGGAATTCCGATGTAATCTCAAAATTTGGGGGAATTTGGCCGTAATTCCGAACATTTTTGGAAATTCCGATGTAACCCCAAAATTTGGGGGAATTTGGATATAATCTCCATATTTTCGAGAATTCCGATGTAACCCCAAAATTTGAGGATTATGTCCAAATTTCCGATGTAATCCCAAAATTTAGGGGAATCTGGACATAATCCCCAAAATTTGGGGAATTCCAATGTAATCCCCAAATTTTCGGGAATTCCCACGTAATCAAAATTCAAATTTCAAATTTACGGTAATTGTAACTAGAAATAAAAAGTTCGGATACAAAAATGGAACAAAATTCTTGAAAACAGTCCAAAGCAATTTGTTCGTCGTTAACGAGGCTAATGTTTGAATTATTTCCACTGGAATTAAAACAGCTTACCTCGAGCTGGCATTTACAATTTCCTCCATTAGCGACACTTTTGAACGTTTAGAAAATGTAAAAACGCAAACAAAATGTCGAAAAATACAGATTTTGTGATAGGATACATCATAATCAACGCTAGTTTTACCGACGATTAAAATAGATTTATTTGTAGCAAAGAAATCAAGTTGATGAGCATTTGAAAAAATTCTTATAATAAAGGTAATAATTCTCCATTCATATTTTTTGCAAAAAATTATAGAAAATCCCCAAAAATGCGCCACTGTAAATTTATAAAATTTCTATGAGAAATTACGAACCGGTCATTTTGACTGGTACTTCTAGTGTTAAAAAAAGAGAACCTGAAATTCATGTCGACAAAATGTTGATATTTTTCCTTCCAATTTATTTTGAACAAAACAGTTGAAATAGAATATTTTTCACACTTTTTAAAAGTAAAAAATTGCTGGTAAAATAGATAATAATAAATCATCGGAGTCACATGATTCCTGGTGTGTAATAGGGATAGGTTTAAACGGTTCGGTTAGGAGTTAGACAGCAGATGTACTCCAAGCATCAGCTGGCTTATTTCTGACCGGTGTTAGTGATTCATTTGTCAATTACCAACTGCCTTGGAATCTTTTCGGACTTTTAAGGATCAGAAGAGTGACAAGACTGATATTCTTTTCATCGCGAACAAAGGTGGTGAGGTAAAAGGAAAAAGATACGATGCAACGGAAATTAGAGTATGAAATTATTATAATAGTGTTCTGTGAAAAAGTGGTTGAAACATGAATGTCTTTTGCATCGAAACTATATAACAAGCAACGTCCGGTTGGAGCTGTCGGTATGGACTACGGACGCGTATATGCGTTTGACGATCAAAGTGTTCAGATCGAATGGGTAATTCACAATTTGCGAGAAGAGAACTCGTGTGTGTGAAATAAAAAAAAGAGAGATACCAGATACGAATGTTAAACAGAGAAGGTTGGATTGTACATCAATAAAATATTAATAGAATATTAATAAAATATTCATAAAATATTAATAAAAGATTAATAAAGTATAATATAAAATATTGATAAAATATTGATAAAATATAATATAATATATTAATAAAAGATTAATAAAATATAATATAAAATATTAAGAAAATATTAAGAAAAAATAATGTAAGATATTAAGAAAATATTATGAAAATATAATATAAAATATTAAGAAAATATTAAGGAAAAATAATGTAAGATATTAAGAAAATATTATGAAAATATAATATAAAATATTAAGAAAATATTAATAAAAAATATTAAGAAAATATTAATAAAAAAAGAAAGGAATTATTAATTTTATTCAACTTGAAAAGGATTTCAAAATAAACATAATATTATTTAACACCTAAATTCAAAATCCTCCACACTTTATTCTCCTCTATTCATGAATATCAAACATTTAACTACACTATAATTTTCAAACTACAACATTCTCAAAGCTTCAACAAATTCAAATAAACAATACACCCCGAAAAATAATTCTCTCGCATCACTCAACACAGCACAGCTAAAAAATCACACAAAAAAATCAATTTCCCTTGGATACTCGATCAAACACCAACAGAATACACATCACGCAAACAATCATCCTCTCACCTCAAACATCTCACATCTAAAAATTACAAAATCTCCAACCTCGACCTAAAATCGTCTCAAACAAAATCCTGTGAAATCAACCCCCCAAAAAAATCTCTCGAAATCGTCGAAAAAAATCCGCACAGCGCGTCCCGCGATAATCGCAGCCCCTCTGTGCCTTAAAAACATCATTTATACAGTTTCGAGGGGCAGCAACACGTAAGGAAAAAAGGAAGCAAGACAGAAAGAAAGAAAGAAAGAAAAAAAAAATAAAAAAAGAAGAAATAAAGTAGAGAGAATCGGCGGATGAGTCGAGTCGAGCCTAGGAGGGTCGAAGGAGGGTTAGAGGCAGCCGTACACCGAGTGAGGGTGAATTTGGACGACGAAAGAGAAGGAGAGGGAAAAAGGGAGAGTCCATTAGCAGATTACGTACCCAACCCGCCTCGCTCATTCACCCCCCGCGATATTTTTTCTTCCTGCCCCGTTCTCCTTCGACCGCTAACGATTTCTCCCTCCTCTGTCTCGCTTTTAGACCCACCCTGCCTAAACATCTAAGCTTTTCTCTGTGGCAGGTGCATCGCGTTGCCGTTTAGACCCTGTCCGGAAAGATTATTTGATTCCGAGAGTAAGGAGGATCTTCTCTCGTTGAAGGAGAAGTTTAATTTCACTTTGGAGGAGGTTTCGTTCCTTTTTCGAAAATTTCTCCCGCATTCCGTGATGCTTTCCAGAGTTTTCGCGAGTTTTTTACCGGTGGATACTGGATGCTTCGAGATTTGGGCGAGGAGCAGTAAGCAGGGTGCAGGGTGTTGGTTAGGTGTAGGTGAGGCGTGTAAATTAGTTTAGTGTTGTTTTTGGAGAGAAGATTTATTTATAGAATGCGTAACGGAACGATTGATAGAGATCGGAATAGAAAAGATGTGAGTGGGTGAAGTTTGAACGAATGATTCTATTTTTCTCGATAGGAAGTGTTTGAACGGTTTGCATGAGGACTTAAATTGCAGGGATTCTTACTTATCACCGAAGCTTACGGGATTGATCGTGCGTGATTCATCGGATCATTTATAACTCGTCCCGATTTAAATATTTCCTGTTCTTTGTTAATAGTAACTGATTGTGATGATGTGTCAGAGTACAAAGAATAATATATAATTATTATTATATATTATTATTGTTATTATAATAATAATAATCATAATTATTATTTTTATACATTATTATCGTTATTATTACAATAATAATCATAATTATTATTTTTATACATTATTATCGTTATTATTACAATAATAATAATAATTATTATTTTTATACATTATTATCGTTATTATTACAATAATAATAATTATTGTTATTTTTATACATTATTATCGTTATTATTACAATAATAAGCATAATTATTATTTTTATACATTATTATCGTTATTATTACAATAATAATTATAATTATTATTTTTTATACATTATTATTATTATTACAATAATAATTACAATTATTATTTTTTTATACATTATTATCGTTATTATTACAATAATAATTACAATTATTATTTTTTTATACATTGTTATTATTATTATTATTACAATAATAATAATTATTGTTATTTTTACACATTATTATTGCTATTAGTATAATAATAATTATTATTATTTTTATACATTATTATTGTTGTAATAATAATAATTATGATTATTATGATTATTATCATATAATAATAAATATAAAATTCTCAGTGCAAATATTTTTATTCAATGCTATGGTACGACGCTGTCGGCGAATTATTCCGCGTTTCGTGAAAATAGAGAAGATATTGCACGCGGAGTATTCCGCTTCGTGATGCAAATGGGTTAAGAAATGTTGCAGAATATTAGCAATAATTGTGGGAATATAATTAGGAATAAGTATTATATTACAACGCGGGTTTTATCGAGAAAATAGGAAAAAGAAGGTGCGCTTTAGAGCGTCGCAACGTGATTAAGCAGGGAGTTGCGCGAAACAAAGTTACGTCAGAGACGACAACGTTCATCTTCCTTCTTTGAACAGCAGGAAAATCTATTTCATTAATATAACGGAGCTGCTGTTTGATCTGATAATTTCGTTTGGCCTCTCTAAAGAGCATCCCCTCTTCTTTTTTTTTTTTTTTATCATGCTTGCCGCTGCAAAGGCGCTTTCGTGGCCTATTTTCCCAATGGACCACATTTCCGATGCACCGCTTCCTTTCTACTTTCTTCGATGATTATTGAATTAATAAAAATACAGACTGCGATCTTAGATGTAATACGGTTGAACAGTGGATAGAATATTAACCCTCACCAGTCCCTTTTTTTTATCAATTTAATTTGTACGCGATGGTTAAAAATCGATACAATGAAAAGATAAATAGTTAAATTTGAAGATTATTTTATTGAAAAGAAATAAGGTTAAATTTCTGTATATTCAGAAATAAAATTGCTCGTATATTTTTATTCGCATTTATTGCAGAAAAACAGAACGAATTCTTTAAGGTGTACCATTGTAAATTTATAGAATTTATACGAGAAATGTAAAAAATATATACAATGAAAAGATAAATAGTTAAATTTGAAGATTATTTTATTGAAAAAGAAAAGATTAAATGTTTGTATATTTAGAAATAAAATTGCTCGTATATTTTTATTCGTAATTGTTGCAGAAAAACACAAAGAATTTTTAAAAGTGCACCATTGTAAATTTATAGAATTTATACGCGAAATGTAAAAAATATATACAATGATAAAAAAATAGTTAAATTTGAAAATCTTTGTATATTTAGAAATAATCTGGTTCGTATATTTTTATTCGTATTTGTTGCAGAAAAACAGAAAGAATTCTTAAAAGTGCATCATTGTTAATTTATAGAATTTATGAAAATTCCATAAATATTTTATTGAAATGAAAAAGAATTAAATTTCTGTATATTCAGAAATTAAATTGTTCGTATATTTTTATTCGTATTTGTTGCAGAAAAACACGAAGAATTCTTTAAAGTGCATCATTGTTAATTTATAGAATTTATGCGAGAAATGTAAAAAATTTATACAATGACAAAAAAAAGTAGTTAAATTTGAAAATTTTTGTATATTCGGAAATAAAATTGCTCCCATATTTTTATTCATAGAATTTATATAAGAACTTATAAACCAAATTATGTTGAATAATCAAAATTATCGAATAAAGATAAAGTTCATAATTTCTCTCTGAAAATTATTCTAAAATAAAATATTAGGTTGGCCAATAAATTCATAAAATTCTTAACGATAATTATCTTCCAGCCCTTTGAAATGCAACTAAATTAAGTTGGAATCTTAAAAACAAAATATAATTTTCCAATTCGAATTTTGATTTGTATTTCATACATTATTGAATAAAAATATTTTCTTTTGCAACAAAAAAATTGCTTTTAATTATATATTAAAATCTCACGTAACGTATTTTTACTGCTCACAGTCTTAAATTATAATAGAATTATTTTTACACTGAAAAAAAAAAGTAAACAATAAATACTAAAAAATAATTCCAACTCTTCAAATTTAAACGAATTAAATTATAAACACGCTTGCAAATCTAGCACGATCTCAGATCATAATCTAAGACAACGAACAACACAGATGTGTCACATAATAAATATTTGCAAATCAGATCTTGTGAAATTATTTATCGATCAAAATCGTTATAAATATGTAACGAGCTTCGTCTGGCACTGTGTAACGGGTCAGATGAATAATCATCGTGCATTAACGGATATAACAATATGTATGAGCAACATTATCGAATGGCAAACAGCAATATTTACTACAAACATATTGTTTATATTAAATTTATGGCATCCGAGCACACATTTATAAACGCAAATGCCGATAAGCTGATCGAAAGCCTGGTTAATTCTATTTTAAAGGGAAACAAAAACGGAAAGCGTTTCGTGTTCCTTCCACGACCGTTCCAATTAATGAAAGTAAACCGTGATTTACGGCGGCAGAGAGATCAGCTATTCCAGCGAGGGTAATGATTTTACAAACTGACACACTTTCTTTTTCCTTTACTACAGGTTTTGCTCTTCAAATTCATCTTTTTGCAAATCAAGCTTTTCTACTAAAATATTTTATTCTTTTCTTAACACGTTAAACGCCATGCCGATTTTTGTCGACTTTCCGTTAGGCTGTGTGGTGCGATACTAATTGAAAAATATTTAGTTGGAAAATAGTTAAGAATTTAAGAAGATTTAATTCTTTTTCTTTTCAATAAAATATTTTATTGCTATTATTAATTTAATTCTATGTCATTTCAATAAAATATTTTGTTGTTATTATTAATTTAATTTCTTTTCTTTTCAATAAAATATTTATAGAATTTTCATAAACTCTATAAATTTACAATGGTACACTTTCAAAAATTCTTTCTGTTTTTCTGCAACAAATATGAATAAAAATACACGAGCAATTTTATTTCTGAATACACAGAAATTTAATTCTTTTTTTTCTTAATAAAATATTTATAGAATTTCCATAAATTCTATAAATTTACAATGGTACACTTTCAAGAATTTTTTCTGTTTTTCTGCAACAAATATGAATAAAAATACACGGGCAATTTTATTTCTGAATATACAGAAATTTAATTCTTTTTTTTCTCAATAAAATATTTATAGAATTTTCATAAATTCTATAAATTTATAATGGCACACTTTCAAGAATTCTTTCTATTTTTCTGCAACAAATATGAATAAAAATACAAGAGCAATTTTATTTCTGAATGTACAGAAATTTAATTCTTTTTCTTTTCAATAAAATACTTATAGAATTTCAGTAAAGTCTATAAATTTACAATGGTACACTTTCGAGAATTCTTTCTATTCTTCTGCAACAAATATGAATAAAAATACAGGAGCAATTTTATTTCTGAATATATAAAAATTTAATCTTTCTTCTTTTACGTACAAAAATTTCCAAATTTAACTATTTTTCTTTTCATCAATGAATTATAAGGTATTATTTTCTTAAATTAATAGTCTCAATGACGCCTGAACGAAAATTTCAGCATCAATTCCGCAAGGACCAGCGTGGCGCTTAATCTGTTAAGCTTTTGTACCAAAAAAAAAAAAGAAAAAAAAAGAAGAAAAAAATCAAATAAAATGTAAATTAATTGTTTCATTTACCGGGAGAGAAACTGCCTCCTAAATAACAAGATTGAACGGAACGTTTACATTTCTTAATTCGCCAGGCACCTTGTTAATTTCGAGAACAAGGGGAATCCGCACAGAAGGTCGCGACGAAACGGTCACACGCGTCTCATAAGTAAATTACCAATTGCTCGGTTGATCCTACTTCGATTAACGCTGTACCAACATCTCAGAAAGCGAAACGGAATGAGCTCGGTGAACGTTCGTTCGATCAACTCATCGGGATTAATAATAAGAGTGTTTGCCGACTGATTTTTCTAGGATCGTTCTAGCAATTACCTCGCCGATTGCCACTTGAGCCCCGATTATCATCGCATTCGAGAGTTCCAGATTATACTAGATTGTCAACTAAGCCTATCTTTTTTCCGTATTCACGATAAGCAATACTTGAAACAGTGATTAACGTTTCACAGTGTGTACAATGATTTTAGGTGTCGGAAAAAGTTTGCGCGGATTTATGATATGAAATCGAAGCAGTTCGAACTTTCGTGAAATGTAATTTTATTTGACAAAGCAATCATTATTAATTTCTATTCCTAACACATTTATATATCTGACAAAAATTGGAATTTTTCATTCAGTAATTATGAATAAAAAAAATTCACAAGCTTTACCGATCTTTAACACTAGAACTACCGAAGTGGTCATAATGACTGGTTTGCAATTTCTAATATAAATTCTATAAAGTCATAACGGTGAATTTTAAAAAATTCTTCCCGATTTTCTGCAACGAACATGAATAAAGATTTATTTCGTTTGGATTCTATATTTTTTTTAAGAACTTATTATTTTGAACTTTTTAGCAGAAATAAGTATACTTTAATTGTCGGTAGTTCTAGTTTTAAACATCTCAAAGTAGTTTACTCCCTTAATGTGATAAAACAAATTATAAGAACACAAATAATAATTAAATAAGTGTCATTTATATACTTAAAAAAAATTGGAACTTTTCATTCAGTAATTAAGAATAAAAAAAATTAGCAAGTTTTACCTATCTTTAAACATCTCAAAGTAGTCTACTCCCTTAAAGTGTTAAAACAAGTTATAAGATAAATAATAATTAAATAAGTCACATTCATATACCTAAAAAAAAAAAAAAATTGGAACTTTCCATTCAGTAATTAAGAATAAAATAAATTCGATACCTTTACCTATTTTTAAACATCTCAAAGTAGTCTACCTACACCCTTAACGTATTAAAACAAATTATAACACAAATAATAATTTAATAAAAATAATAATTTAATAAGTCACATTCATATACCTAAAAAAAAAAAAAAAAAGGAATTTTCCATTCAGTAATTATGAATAAAAAAAATTCGCAAGCTTAAACATCTCAAAGTAGTCTACTCCCTTAACGTGTTAAAACACATTATAAGAACACAAATAATAATTTAATAAAAATAATAATTAAATAAGTCACATTTATATACCTAAAAAAAGAAAAAAAAAAATTGGAACTTTTCATTCAACAATTACGAATAAAAAAAATTCGCAAGCTTGACCTATCTTTAAACACCTCAGAGTGGTACACCACCTTAACCGAACTTTTCGAATGGAAACGTATCCCTTTCGCGCAATAACGGATCATTTAAAATTCGTAATAGCTCCGAGTGCATTGCGACCGCGCGTTTCAGTGAAAGAAACAACAAAAAGGGAAACTATGGCGCACGTTACCCGAAGCTTTTCGCTTTGTGGCGCCGGTTTACGACAAAAGAGCCATTTACCATTCTCGCTAGAGAGCAAGAAAATAATTCCTGCGAGAGAAATGGCGGCGCACACGACTCTTTAATCATGGATTGCAAAATTGACGTATAAGCGTTGATAACTGAACCAACCAATTTTTCGTACCAACTGTTTATCTCTCCTTCTCAGCTTAATTGTCCTAACATCTTCGAACATTCAAGGAAAATGAAGATTTATCATTTTCTTTGTACCAGTGCTTCATTCGTTTCCTGCGCCATTTTAATTCTTTGCGCTCCAGTGGCATCGCTATGGCGACACGTGTAATTTTCTTCCGAGGAAAAGTTTTTAATTAAATTTTGTATTTTCTTCAAGCAACACGTTCAACCGGCCGTGACCCACGGGTCACAGCTATGTTGCCCTATTTTATTGCAGATTTTTCTCTTTAACCCTTCGCGCTATTACTTTTTCAGTAGCTACACATATTAGCAATGGCTATTCACTGCTTTCTTTACCGTGTCAGATTCGAAACACTGAAATACAGGGTCTGTCCGGAAAGTAATGCAATTAAGTTCGTAAAAAAAAATTTATTTAAGTTAACGTTACAAACTTTTAAAATTCTTCAAAGTACTCCCCTTGGGCATCGACACACTTCTGCCAGCGACTTTTCCATGCACGGTACGCACCCTGGAAGGCGTCGACGGGAACCTCGTTTATTTTGAAAGTGGATTTCAGAAATCCACCATGCTGTCAATGTGTTAAGCAGTATGACTCATTAGTATCCTATACGTATATTTTTAAATTCATTGAAACGCAAACCCTTAAATATCTCGATTTGAAGATAAATGGACTTAGGCCACTTTCAAAATAAACGGCTCATATGTTCATGAAACAACAACAAATTTTCATAACAGTCCTATGAAACTTAAAAATATTTAGAAATGCAAAAAGGGTTACAAATTCAGTGGTTGTACGAAAAATGTAGGATTAATATTTCTGTCTATCTTTTTTCTTTTTTTATTATTTTTTTTCCGTGGAAGAAATCTTGAAAAGACATTTCGGCTATCCGTGAAGGAGAAATTGCCTCCTTTTGATTCGAAACTTATCGAATGAGTAAAATTATTGCAAGAAATCTCAATCACGATGTATAAAGTGGGCATGCGTCCATTTTTCCAGGGGGTGAACGACGGTGAATGCACTTAACGATTCTCAAATACATATTACGAGGTACGAAATGATCGATCGCCCTTAGACATCTGCGCACTTTAAAGGTACGAGCGAAAAGCAATCTTAACGGTGAGTAAAAATCGTGACTAGGCCATTCTCGCATCGGCAGGAAATTAATCATAATAATTCGACTACCGGCGACCGGCTAGCAATCATTCTGATCGCGCATTTGGTGTTCATTATTCAAAGTTGGACGTTACAGTTAGTAAACGCGAAATTTGCAGATTCACCGGACGATAAAATACTAAAAACAGCTCGTCGTGCTAAATAATTTTCGATAAACCAACTTCGAAGGGTCGATCGATTTAGAGGCCTCTCGAAATCAAAATTCTCGAGACGCAAAAGTGAAAAAATAAATACAGTATTGATTTTCTATCGGATAATAGGATATTATTAACCCATTTGCTGCCACGATCCCCATTTGGGGATTTTGGAATTTTACGTTTACCACTCGACGCGAAATATATATTTGGTACACTTGACAATTTAATTTCGTTCTACACTGCGGTGCGTAACTATAGCACCGACTAAATTTTTAACTGTTCCAGAATTTAGATTGAAAATGCAGAAAAATGAATTGTTAAAATTGAAAGTGTATGAAAAATAATCAACTTTAAATTAATTTTTATTTAAATTCTCCTTTTGTACAATATGATACAATGAAAAGTGTGAATTTTCACTGTTGCGTAACAATAGCACCGCATCAATAAAATCAATGATAAACAATTTTAATATCTCGTAGGACCACCTTTTTTTGTAATTAGCTCGAAAATTGTGTCTGGAACGCTATCAATAAGTTTCCGAAATATATCTCTGCTTATTTCGCTACTTATTTTTATTATTGCATTTCTAAATTAGTAAATAACAACGCCGGTGCTATAGTTACGCAACAGTTGAAAATCACATTTTCTATTATATTGTTTCGTATAAGAGGGAAATTTAAATGTGATTTAGTCTACGGTTCATTTTTCTCATACCTTTTCAATTTCTACAATTAATTCTTTTACACTCTTAATCTAAAGTCTAAAACAGCTAAAAATTTAGGCGGTGCTATAGTTATGCACCGCAGTGTATATATCTGTCAGTATTGTGTGCAACAGAAAGTGTGTATTTTGTGGTTCGTTTCTTTACGACCAGCGATCAAAATTGAAATTCATATGTAAGAGAAACTAATTTAAATTGTGAGGAATAATGTGTTGAATTCTCTAATGGTAAAAATTGTTTACTAAAATAATCTCAAGTCAAAATTGTCGTACCAAAGTCTCTATAGGTTGAATTTTTATTTGTTAAATCTCTCTTACTCGAAAACTCGATAAGTTGAAACCTCTGTAACTCGAAAAAATTGTTTTCATCCCTCAAGATTTCACTGTGTATTATAATCAAACACTGTAATTCCAGAAAACCACAAATAAAAATACTCTAATAACAAGAACGAAAGAAAGGAAATGATTTGGTGCAAATAAGAAACAATTGGCCGACCAACTTGAACCTCTCTTGCTCGAAAACTAGATAAACTGAAAGCACTATAACTCGAAAAATTTTTTTCCTTCCCTCAAGGTTCCACTGTATATTATAATCCAACACAGTAATTCCGTAAAACCAGAAATAAAAATATTCTAATAACAAGAACGAAAGGAAGGACCAACTTGAAATCTCTATAACTCGAAAAAAATTTTCCCTTCCCTCAAAGTTCCACTGTATATTATAATTCAACACAGTAATTCCACAAAACAACAAGTAAAAATATTCTAATAACAAGAACAAAACGAAGAAAATGATTTGCTGTAAATAGGAATGGATTGACCGACCAACTTGAAACCTCTATAACTCGAAAAAATTGTTTTCTTCCCTCAAGGTTCCACTGTATATTATAATCCGACACAGTAATTCCACAATACCACAAATAAAAATATTCTAATAATATAACAAAAGGAAGGAAATGATTTGGTGGTGCAAATAAGAAAAAATTGGCCGACCAACTTAAAACCTCTATAACTCGAAAAAATTGTTTTCATCTCTCAAAGTTCCACTGTATATTATAATCCAACACAGTAATTACACAAAACCACAAATAAAAATATTCTGATAACAAGAACAAAACGAAGAAAATGATTTGCTGTAAATAGGAAAGGATTGGTCGACCAACTTGAAACCTCTGTAACTCGAAAAAATTGTTTTCATCACTCAAGATTTCACTGTATATTATAATCAAACACTATAATTCCACAAAACCACAAATAAAAATATTCTAATAACAAGAACGAAAGGAAAGAAATTATTTGGTGCAAATAAGAAACAATTGGCCGACCAACTCGAACCTGTCTTGCTCGAAAACTAGTTAAACTGAAAGCACTATAACTCGAAAAAATTATTTTCATCTCTCAAGATTTCACTGTATATTATAATCAAACATTATAATTCCACAAAACCAGAAATAAAAATATTCTAATAACAAGAACGAAAGGAAGGAAATGATTTGGTGCAAATAGGAATGGATTGGCCGACCAACTGGGGGGTCCCGAAGGAGGAAGTTGACCCAGGTGCAACGCTTCTTCCTGGCGAAGATCGAATCTCAGGGGATGCAACGAAAACAGCTTGCACCTTGTCACTTCGCCGTGACTCGCGTATTAAGTTCAGCCAGAGCGACAGAATCGTCATGTTTTTCCACGGTGGTGGTCCACGCGCGTCAAAGTGTTAAAGTTTTTTCCCGTTGTCCGCATCAAAGAAATCGTGTGCCGCGTTGTTTGCGCAACAAATAAATGGGAGAGACCGAGCGGCGAAAATGTTGACGTTGGAATTTAAATGGACAGCGAAAACGAAAAACCTGGGTACGCTAGCATTTTTGTTACATTAATCAAGGTGTGTTTAAAACGTAATTATTGTAGATTTAATTGGTGGATTTATCATTGTCGTAGTTCCATTGCTGCTTTTTGGTAGCTTTTTCGTTACGTTAAATCAAGGTCTGTTTAAAACGGAATTATTGCGGATTTAATTGATGGTACAACTATAGTAAAATATGTGTATCTCATAATTAATAATATTTCTGGCTTCAGATCTGTTTTTTGGTAACTTTTTCGTTACGTTAAATCAAGATTTATTTAAAACGGAATTATTGCTAATTTAATTGATGGTGTAACTACGAATTTATGGTACAACTATAGTAAAATATACGTATCTCATAATTAATCATATTTTTAGCTTCAGAGCTGCTTTTTGGTAACTTTATCGTTACGTTAAATCAAGGTCTGTTTAAATTCAATTACTGTAGATTAAATTGATGGTGTAACTACGAATTTGTGGTACAACTATAGTAAAATATACGTATCTCATAATTAATAATATTTCTGGCTTCAGAGCTGCTTTTTGGTAACTTTTTCGTTAGATTAAATCAAGATCTGTTTAAAACGGAATTATTGCTAATTTAATTGATGGTGTAACTACGAATTTATGGTAGAACTATAGTAAAATATGTGTATCTCATAATTAATAATATTTCTGGCTTCAGAGCTGCTTTTTGGTAACTTTTTAGTTATGTTAAATCAAGGTCTGTTTAAATGATAATTATTGTACATTTGATTGATGATGATGTGATCGAAAAATTTAGGGTATTATGATAGTAAAACACGTGTGCTTCATAGTTAACCCCTTCCCGTACTTTAGCGAGTCTGACTCGCGATGAAGATTTTGGCCCAAACATGAATATCGCGAGTCAGACTCGCGATGAGATACTTGGACCAAACATAAACATAACAAGCCGAGCTCGCGGACTGATTTTTTGCCCGTTATGATCGTGACGGAATGTTAGTTCCTATCAGTACCTCATGATGGTTTGATGCACGAAATGTAAAGTGGCTTTACATCTGCGAAAATGTTTTGAGAAGTATCATACCATGGAGGATTTCTAGAATTGTACGTATTTCTTTTTTAGATATTCATTCAGTTTTATGATTAAATTTTTTTAAACAATATGCCATTTACTTTTAGGCGTAGTATTATCACATTTCTCAGAGGACCAAACTATTATGCATATACTACAATATTATATACAAAATATAATAAATTTATAATATCTATAAAAGTAAAAGCGTAAGAGTTTACTTCCTCAACAGCAGTGTCGCGTAAAATTGACTATACCACAGGTATCGCGATCATCTACATTTCGGTTCGTATTGCGATTGTTTACAAGCATCGGTCTGGTCTGTTTAGCGCGCGTCGATGCCTACCGCGTGGGCCCGAGTTTCGTCGAGCTAAATGGCACGGGAAGGGGTTAATAATATTTTTAGCTTCAAAATTTCTTTTTGGTAACTTTATCGTCACGTTAAATCAAGGTCTGTTTAAATTCAATTACTATAGATTTAATTGATGGTGATGTAACTAAAAATTAACTAAAAATATTCTTAGTTTCACGATTGCTTTTTGGTAGCATTTTTATTACATTAATCAAGGTCTGTTTAAATTGTAATTATTGTACATTTAATTGATGATGATGTGATCGGAAAATTTAAGGTATTCGTGTACTTCATAGTTAATAATATTTTTAGCTTCAGAATTGCTTTTTGGTAACTTTTTCGTCACGTTAACACTAAAGCTACGAAAGCGGTCAAATGACCAGTTCGTAATTTCTCACCCAAATTTTATAAATTATTAACGGTGCACTTTGGGATACTATTTGTGATTTTCGGTAAAATATACGGTTAAAGATTTGTTTCTGGCGCATCATGTACTTTTCCAAATATCTATTATTGTAATTTCTTCGTTACAAATAGGTATAATTTAATTGCCGATAGGTTTAGTGCTAAATCAAATGCAATCATTGCATATTTAATTTATGATGATGTAACTAAAAATTTTTAGTATTTTTATAGTAAAATATATGTACTTCATAATTAATAATATTTTTAGTTTCATGGTTGCTTTTTGGTAACTCTTTTATTACCTCAAATCAAATGCAATCACTGTAGATTTAATTTATGGTAATGTAACTAAAAATTCATGGTACGACTATAAATTTATTTAAATATTTTAAATAAGCATATAAATATCTAAAAATGATTAACCTACGGTCTTAGAAATTTATTCACCCCAATCATGCTCTCATTTCTTTAACAAAGTTTCCTAATTTTGATCAAACCAAATCTTCAACATAAAATTAAAACAAAACATGACGAACATTAAATAACGAATTCGTTATATTTATATAAAACCCAGATAATTTTTTAACAAAGGTGAAACATGATCGGGTAAAAAATAACCTAAGAATCGTAATACAACATCAATCGATATCCATATGAATATTTCTCAAACTTTTCGTTCCACTAATACTATTTTATTTAATAAATACTTCCAAACAGTATTTAAAAAAAAATACGAAACATGAGAACTGTTAGAGGTAGAGGATCGAAGCGAACACTTTTTACAATAAATAAATTATGTAAAGATTGAACGGGATTGCGAGAACGTGTTGACAGAGGCAAACTGAACTACGTTTGATAAACATTTGTTGAATGCCTGGTAACAACAAAACGGGTGTCAATGTCATTCAACGAAAAGGATATCAATATCTTATATCTCTGACAAGAACTAAAAAAAAAAAAAAATTGCTATTTCAATAAATTGAAAAGAAAAAAATTAAGCAGTCGTTACTAATTATAAGTATAACGACGTTACGTTTCGATTTCCCTAAATACTAGCAACTGAAATTATATTTCAACACCCCGTACAAATCACTTTTTCGTTCATTATTCGTAACACTTGAAAGATTTCATGTTATTTCTATAATAAAAAATTATTTGCATTTCATTATTATATTTGTGTGTTCAAGTTAAGTATACATTCGTGGTCTAATGCACGCAATTAGATTTCAAATATCACAGTCTCTGCCACATAAATACTTAATGGAACGGCAGAAGTAATTCTATGGTGCAAGGGAAATGAGATAGACACCGCGGAAAACGCTAATACTCTATAAAAATATCCACCTCCAAGGATAATACGAACATTCTAGATTATAATTAAAATACAACGAATACTGATTTTTATTATTAAAACACCCGTATAATGGTTTACCTCCGAGTACCTCGAAACTGAAAGAATTAATTTGAAGATTAAATAATTCTTTATTTTAAAAATTAATGTAAAATATGTTGAAGTAGCACATTTAAAATTATAGTCGTGAATTTTTTTAAACGCAATCAAATCTGTAATTATACACTTGTCGTATTATTTACAAAATAACGTTTTGAGAATTTTCATTATTTGTATCTGTTTTATTTTTATGATATCATTATGATACAATTTTAAACTCGTATCCTAATTTATTTGTATTAATTAGATAGGAGAATACAGAATGTAAAAATGATTTTTACGTAATTTGAATATAATAAATTTGTGCTATATGTTGGTATTTCTGGATTTTATAATTGAGTTTTATTGTCCGAATTATGTTTCTTATTGAAAGGAAAATATTTTTAACAATTTTTCAAAAACAGCTTTTTTATTCTGATTAATTATCAAGGTAACCTTAAAATTAAAAGTGATAATTTTGTAGAAACGAACGATAGTTGTTCCTCTCTTTCTTTAAAAAGAAACTAAAATTTATAAAATCAGCAAATGTCCTCTTTTTTAATTCAGCCTTTCAATCTTTTTAAATTACTAAATAGTTATAGATTTGTATTTAATTGTAAAATTCTCTCAAAGAGGAAAAATTAAAATTTATAGAATTGTACCCTTCTAATCTTTCTAAATTATGAAATAATTATCGATTTGTATTTAATCTCTAAACTATCTCAAAAAGAAAAATTAAAATTTATAGAATTGCACCTTTCTAATCTTCCTAAATTATTAAATAATTAGAGATTTATATTTAATCTTCAAGCTATCTCTGAAAAGAAAATTTTCCTTTCTAAAATCAGCAACTGCCCCAATTTTTCAATTCACTCTTTCAATCTTTTTGAATTATTAAATAATTATAAATTTATATTTAATCTCCAAGCTATCTCTAAAAAAAAAATTTTAATTTATGGAATTGCATCCTTCTAATTTTCTTAAATTATTAAAATATTATAGATTTGTATTTAACTTTCAAATTCTCTCGAAAAGAAAAAATTGAAATTTATAGAATTGCATCCTTCCAATCTTCCTAAATTATTAAATAATTATAGATTTGTATTTAACCTTCAATTTCGTTCAAAAAGAAAAAATTTAAATTTATAGAATTGTACTCTTCCAATCTTCCCAAATTATTAAATAATTATAGAATTATATTTAACCTTCAAGCTATCCCTAAAAAGAAAATTTTTCTTCCTAAAATCAGCAACTGCCCCAATTTTTCAATTCACCCTTTCAATCATTTTAAACCATCAAATAAATGAAATACTCCAACAAGTAAAGTTTCACAAGTGTGTGTAAATTAAAAAATTCAATTAATCTGACCCCGATCAAAAATTGGAAGTACCTCAGAAAAAGCAGTGGTACTCGTGAAAAAAAATAGCCTAACGTGATACATTCCAAGTGGCACTTCTAAAAAATGAATTCCTGCCTCACTTTTCCTGCCAGACAGAACTTCCACGGCAGCCTAATAAAATATGTTACCATCGTACTCCTGCTACCTACATTTTCCCCTGTTTCTAATTTAAGAAAAACATTTATGATATCTGTCCCTTAATGCACGCGACTACTTACTTTAAACAGGACACCCCGCTGAGAAAAGAAATGATATCGGCGCGTAAAGTATGATCGATCCTAAACGTAGACGTCAAATTTTTAAGGTCTCGTAACGCGAAAACATCGGTGAACATAGTGCATTTCAGGTACTCACCCAGCAATATCCTGAACCCGCGTTTGCAATGCCGATTTTTCAAAGGGTTCCTCTGGGATAGAGCTGCACAGCAACTGCATCAAGCTACTGACTACTATCCCGCTTCCAGTCGAATTGCCCGATGCTTCCTGCACCTGAAGCTGGTCGTCAAGTTTCGTAAGCGTCTGGGAACAAAAATAATCAATTGTTCAGATATGTTCCTAAGTAGACTATTTTGTTTCACTTTCTATTAAGATGTGACATTTTGTAAGGAATGGTATGAAACTGATTCTAAAAGTGTTTTAAATAAATAGTTAGAAATAGTGGCAAGAAGGTTGTGGGTTTCTGTAATATCTGTTAAAGGGAACTGAATTTTTGTTAAAAATGATTGGATAAAATTCAGAAGAAAAGTGTAAACATTTTTTTCTAATAGAGTAAGTTCGGGAGAGTTCGATTAAAAGAAAATTGGAATATAATGCTGAAAGTTATATTTACATCATAGCTCAAAAGTATCCGGACATTTGCTTATTATTAACTTTATTTAAGTTGACTTTTATTTAAGATTGAATTAAATTGGCTTTTTAGACAGGAATCCTGAAAAGTACCGTGGCAGTCATCGTGGCATCAACGAGTTAAGTAGTATCAGGTAACTATTCTAGAGTATATATTATTGGATCGGGGTAAATTTGAATGAGAAAGGTTATGTTTTTTATTCAAATTTTAATTTTTTTATTATTGTCTTTCAAAACAAAGAAACTAGGCATTTTATTCCGCATTTTTACCATGACAGGGTGTCGCAAAAGGTCAAAGTCTCTTTAACCCTCTATGGGACCGTGTGACTTAAAAGTTACAAACTGATATATCTGTATTTTAAAAAATTAATTTTGTTCAGTTATCACTGCAGTAATAAATTTGATTACTGTATTACTGTAGCGACACCACGATCCATCTACAGTAATTATTATTTGAAACATTTTCAAATCAAAGTGAAAAACTGTAATCAATCGTAATTTTTTCTCCGATAAGCAGACAAAATTCGGGCTATAGAGGGTTAAAAGATGATTCCTGAGATGATGTTAAGCAACTTTTTCCTTTGCGAAAACAAGTTATTAACGAAAAACATTGACTAATCGCAAAGCGAGTAAGACGGTTGGCCGCCAGCAGGAGCGTTGATTCCGCGCCGTGCTTGTGTCTCGATGAACAAGTCAAGATGTATCGAAGCAACTGTGAACGGGTGTTAAAACTCAGTTTATTTGTTCTACACGAATAATAATTGATTTATTTATTTGATATAACTTTTATCAAAATGTGCAAATGTGTCGCTTCGACACATTCTGACTTGCTCGTCAAAACACAAGTGCGGCGCAGAGTCAACGCTCCCGCTGATGGCTAGTCGTTTTACTCGCTCTGTGATTGGTCAGTGTTTTTCGTTAATAACTCGTTAACAGAATTAAATTTGACATTTTCGCAAAGGAAAAAGTTACTCAACCCTTTGCACTCCGTACGATTCTTTATCAATGAAGAAAATAAGTTTTATTTTAAACTGAAAAAATTACTACTGCTTGTGAAGGTATTTGTTCTTATTTATTTTATAAATATCCTTCTTCCTCTGGTAAACGAAACATAAATTTTTAATTTTGTAATTCATCATGGTGCGATATCTTTGGAAATTGAGCGTAATCTTTTGGAACACTCTGTATACCTAAAAAATAAAAATTGAATTTTTCCATTTAGTAATTATCAACAAAAAAAAAAGTTCTCAAGCTTCACCTATATCTAAACATCCCAGAGTAATCTACCCCCTTAACACTAGAACTACCAAAGTGGTCAAAATGACTTGTTTGCGATATCTCATACAAATTCTATAAATTTATAACGATGCATTTCTAAGAATTAATTGTGATTCTCTGTAACAAATTTGAATAAACATTCGTTTCCCTTGCATTTTACATTCTTTTCAAATAGTTATCATTTTTAATTCTTTGGTTGAAATAGGTACGCTTTAATCGTCGGTAGTTCCAGTATTAACGTGTTAAAACAAGTTATAACAACACAAATAATAATTTTGAAACGCACGTTCTCCAAGTATCCATCGATATTCATCTTCTCCGAACCCACCCACTCCATCAATTTATTTCTTTTTTCACTCTAGGGAGTTCCTCAAAATGCTTCGACCGATTCGTACAACAGGAAAGAAAAGTAAACGAAGATCGCTAATGCTTGGAGAAAAATCGGCCTATAAAGTCCCGAGGTATCGCAATAACCAGCGTTAAGAATGATATACTCCGTGTTCCACGAGCTAATCGTCCAAAGATCAGGCCGAGCAAAATATTCATCCAACTTGTTCCTTTCAAAAGTCGATATCGCTTTTCTAAAAGGCTTGTCAAGCGACCGTCCAAGCTGATTCCGACGAAATTGTAATGTCCGACTGGGACGAGCGGCTACCAGTCGGGTGGTCGCGTATTTCCAAGCGGCCAAAAGATCAGTCGAATGCCGGAGAAGACGAATTCCTGGCCCGTTAAGTCATTGATACGAGCCCGTTCGACTGGACGATCAACAAGGCATACATATAGGCGACATTTAAAATGCTAAATTAGAGGTAACGAGTCGGGAGGTAACGATAAGAATCCTGGAGAATATGGCTCCTAAACGGTTCAGCCTCGACAAGTTCGATAAGTCGTTCGGGGAACACTTAACGGCTCGCGTTTCCCGGTATTCCTTTATGTTTTAGGACGAAAATGGTTGTGCGGTACAATGCCACGAACCCGTTAACCCTCTATGGGACCGTGTGACTTAAAAGTTAGAAACTGATGTATCTATATTTTAAAAAATTAATTTTGTTCCGTTATCACTGCAGTATTAAATTTCATTACTGTATTACTGATGTATTTATATTTAAAAAAATTAATTTTGTTTAGTAATCACTGTGCTATTAAATTTGATTACTGTATTACCGTAGCGACACCACGATCCATCTACGGTAATTATTAGTTAAAATATTTTCAAATCAAAGTGAAAAACTGTAATCAATTGTAATTTTTTCTCCGATAAACAGACAAAATTCGGGCAATAGAGGGTTAATACGTTGCCAAGTATGATTTATATATATTCTAAATTACTTATCCGCTGCTTTAATTTTCCAAAAACAACAGAAATGTAAAAAACCAACGTGTTGTGAGTTCTGCTAATTTATTTGTTTAACCCTCTATGGGACCGTGTGACTTAAAAGTTAGAAACTGACGTATCTACATTTGGAAAAATTAATTTTGTTCAGTTATCACTGCACTATTCAATTTGATTACTGTATTGCTGTAGCGACACCACGATCCATCTATAGTAATTATTAGTTAAAACTTACAAAAAACTTACAAAAAACTTACAAAAACAAAAGAAATAAAAAACAAATTTTTTCTTAACGCGAAATTTACATTTTACCATAGATCTTTCATTCGTTTCTTTTCTTCTTTGTTAAGAGATTATCATTCGATTTGAAAGGAAGGTCGTCTAAAAATCGTGAAAGTCTTTGAAGTTCCATAATCCACGAAGTTTTACATTTTTCCGACGAGCAGATTACAGTGAAAAGAACTTTTATCATTTTTATAAAACAGAGGGAATTTGGATGAACTTCACGAGCAAAAACTCCTGTCTGACCATTTGAAAATGCGAAATAATGTCTTTCGCGTAGATATTTTACCACAGGAAGCTATTCGGTCGTAATTGAAATGAAACATAAATGGTGTTACATTGAAAAATCCGATTACCGAATAGAAGTTTTAAAAACGCACGGGGAACATTTTTGCCTGGAATAAACGCAACCAAGAAATAAAAGTCGTGCGGTGAAAAATGAAACATATATGTTTGCGCGAAAATTCGTATTTTTTTATTTTATTTTAATAATTCAATCCATTAACAACAAAAGTATTTAAGAGGACTTACAAACGAGCCTTATCCGTGTAGAAAAGTTCTAAACTCTGTGATTTATTTTCTCCCAAACCACTGAAGCAATTTTAATCAAAGTTTAACCGAGTACCTTGCTAATTGTTCCATATAAATTTAGTATACGATTTTTTAATAACGTTTCTACAAAATAAAAGTTATACGAGTGAGTAAAAAATTATTCGAAGAGCGAAGAGTAATTTTTTTTTCACGATGTAGGCATTATTTTTCGAATTCCCATATTGAACACGTTCAACAGTTTTCTAGGAACCACTATAAAAAGTTTTTACTGAATTTGCTGTTTTAGATCCTGAGAAAATGAATCGAAATGGATTAATAAAACGCTTTTACAGAAGAGATATTTTTCGAAAAACGGTTGTAACTCGTTTATTGGTAAGTTTATAGAAAATTATGTTTAACTTAAACAAGATACACCAAATTAGTCAAAAAGACATACTCTCAGAAAAATTAATTTTTTTCTTTTATTTTTTATACATTTACTGGAAATTTAAAGTTATGAAAAAAATACAAAATATTCTAATTATAGTGCTTTTTATAATATCTAATAGATGAAATAATTTTCTACCAAAATTCTTTTTTCATTAGTGGATTCTCATAAATATGAATTTGCATAATTTTTCCAATAAATAATTTGCATTATTCAAAAAGATATACTCCCAGAAAAAATAATTTTTTTCTTCCACTTTTTATACATTTATTGGAAATTTAAAGTTATAAAAAAAATACAAAATATCCAAATTATAGTGCTTTTTATATCTGATAGATAATATAATTTACTATCAAAGTTCTTTCTTTTTATTATATTCCCAAAAACATGATTTTGCATAATTTTTCCAATAAATAATTTGCATTATTCAAAAAGACATACTCTCAGGAAAATAAATTTTTTTTCTCGTAATTTTTATGCATGTACTGTAAATTTGAAGTAAAAAGAAAAAGAAAAATACAAAATTATAGTACTTTTTATAATATCTAGTAGATGAAATAATTTTGTATCAAAGTTCTCTTTTCTTTAATATATTCTCAAAAACATGAATTTGCATAATTTTTCCAATAAATAATTTGCACTATTCAGAAAGACACACTCCCAGAAAAATACATTTTTTTTCTCCTAATCTCTATGCATTTACAGGAAATTTAAAGTAAAAAAATATATATATACATATACATATATACACAATATCCAAATTATAATGCTTTTTATAACATCTAGTAGACGAACTAATTTTCTATCAAAGTTCTTTCTTTTTATTATATCCTCAAAAACAAAATTTCCATAAAAATCCGCAGTTTAGTCATACACCCTGTATACTTTTTTCTTTTCCAACCAAACATAATTTCTAAATTCCTCACGATAAACGCATCGAAAAACCAAGTAATTCGATACCGTAGCCAAATCCGCTTTGCTTGTTCTCGACCCTTTCCACTCTAAGTCGACCAGATTAACAGGGAGGATTTTTCCCTATTTTCTTTTTTCACGAGCAATCGGTCCAGTCCCTAATCGTCGAATTTATCTATTGCCTTCTTACGCATTCCGACGAAACGCACAAACGCAACGGCCAAAAACTATACCAAGGAGACAGAACCGAGAGGGTGAGTAGCGACCTCGAACGATTTACGGGAAATTGTAAATTTGCTTGGCCAACGGACGAGATTGAAAAGCATTCGCGGACCCTACAGGACGATCGATCTTTGCGTAATGGCCCAAACTGTGATTCTTTCTGGGCTTTAATAGCACAGCAGGCTGTATTTTCCTGAAAAGTTTCTACGTCTGAAAATTGATAGGATCTTCCCGATAACTGAGGACACGGGACATAAAATTACTTTCAGTTCAGAACTTAACACTTGAACCACCGAACTTGTCGAAATGATTGCTTCCTAATTTCTCACAGAAATTTTATAAATCTAGAATAATGCATATCTGTTTTTTTTTTTTTTTTAAATATGCATAAAGAATTGTTGTTATAGGAATTTTTTCAAATACAATTATACATTTACAGGAAATTTAAAGTAAAAAAAAATACAAAATATCCAAATTATAGTGCTTTTTATATGTGGTAGGTAAAATAATTTTCTATCAAAGTTCTTTCTTTTTATTATATTCTCAAAAACATGAATTTAAATAATTTTTCCAATAAATAATTTGCATTATTCAAAAAGACATACTCCTAAAAAATAAATTTTTTTCCTTTGATTTTTATACATTTACAGGAAATTAATGGATTCTCATAAATATGGATTTACAAAATTTTTCAAATAAATAATTTGCATTATTCAAAAAGAGATACTCCCAGAAAAATAAATTCTTTTCTCCTAATTTTTGTACATTTAGGTACACAACTTACGCCAACTTACGTCATTCAGTAAAATCGCAATAAATCGGTAACTACTTCGTTTTTCTGAACGAAACTTTTTTTTATTTTCGTACTGACAATTGTCGCGATATATTAAAAATTATATTTACAATTTTCTGCGCACTGTAAAATGTTTCATTTCTCTCTAATTATATTAATTTTACATATTTGGTCAAAATATAAACTTATATGGTTAGGTTCAGGATAGTTTGACCATCCAAAGAGATAGGCTAGTATTAGTATCTCAAAATAAAAGGGTTAAATTATTTTTTCCCCTGTATCAAACTTCAAATCACCCGATCCACCTCCGTCAACCCTGAAAAGAAAATTACCACAGATCCAACCCGCCTGAACCGTAAAATTTTAATTACTAAAATCGTCGCCGAGTAAAACTTACACGCCACCCCGCGAAAGTCGAGGACTTTCTTACGTTCCACCCATAAACTCGAAAATATCGCGGCGAACCTGATGGTGGTCGTAAGAACGTTCCCTGGACCAGCTAAAACCCTCCGTCCAGGAAAAGCTCGCGTCGAGGTAAAATATGAGGAACAGCCGAATTCTGGGACGTGCGAAGAGGTCGTTGAAAAACCGGCGATAGTAGGACGAGACAAAAGATTAGGCGGTCTCCTCGAAACGGAGCTTGATGGTAGCGGCAACAGAAGTACCCACGCACATTCTACATGGAACACACGCTCCTTTCACCGTATAACCTGATTCCCCGTCCCGTCCGTGTGCAAACGTGTGGCACGTGTACGTGTTCGATGGTGTGGGTGTGTGTGCATGTGCGTGGGTGACGTCACTAAAAGCTCTCTCGCCGCTAATGCATTTGCGGAGGGGGATTCCCGGGGGAGGAACAGGAGAAGGAAGGCGCCAGTGCCGTATCTACGAAGCGTGAAAAATCGATCCTGAAATCACGACAGTGAATTCGCGGACCGATTACCGGGGGATCATCGAGCGAAACGATTGACTTTGAAGGTATCGGTTGTTCAGCTGACCTTACAGTTGCGTCCATAAGTCAGTGGACACTTATAAATTAACACGTTGACCGCCACGCCAAAATCACATGTTTTACAAAGGACGCAATGGCTCGGGAGGCCACACCGGTAGATAAAAGATTTGATAAAAATTAAAATTTTTTATCGTTGAATGGCGCTCACTTGATTTCAAAGTATTTTCTAATAGCGACGACGATGTTCAAAATTCGTTATCAATGTTCGTTTAATTTTTAGAATTATAAACATTTGAAAATCACATGCTTTTCAAAGGACGCCACACCGGTAGATAGAAGATTTGATAAAAGTGAATTTCTCGTTTCTGATCTTCTAATAAAAATTTTTTATCGTTGAATAACGCACACTCGATTTCAAAGTATTTTCTAATAGCGACGACGATGTTCAAAATTCGTTATCAATGTTCGTTTAATTTTTAGAATTATAAACATTTGAAAATCACATGTTTTTCAAAGGACGCCACACCGGTAGATAGAAGATTTGATAAAAATGAATTTCTCGTTTCCGATCTTCTAATAAAAATTTTTAATCGTTGAATAGCGCACACTCGATTTCAAAGTATTTTCTAATAGCGACGACGATGTTCAAAATTCGTTATCAATGTTCGTTTAATTTTTACAATTATAAACATTTGAAAATCACATGTTTTTCCAAGGACGCCACACCGGTAGATAGAAGATTTGATAAAAATGAATTTCTCGTTTCTGATCTTCTAATAAAAATGTTTAATCGTTGAATAGCACACACTCGATTTCAAAGTATTTTCTAATAGCGACGACGATGTTCAAAATTCGTTATCAATGTTCGTTTAATTTTTAGAATTATAAACATTTGAAAATCACATGTTTTTCAAAGGACGCCACACCGGTAGATAGAAGATTTGATAAAAATGAATTTCTCGTTTCCGATCTTCTAGTAAAAATTTTTAATCGTTGAATAGCGCACACTCGATTTCAAAGTATTTTCTAATAGCGACGACGATGTTCAAAATTCGTTATCAATGTTCGTTTAATTTTTAGAATTATAAACATTTGAAAATCACATGTTTTTCAAAGGACGCCACACCGGTAGATAGAAGATTTGATAAAAATGAATTTCTCGTTTCCGATCTTCTAATAAAAATTTTTAATCGTTGAATAGCGCACACTCGATTTCAAAGTATTTTCTAATAGCGACGACGATGTTCAAAATTCGTTATCAATGTTCGTTTAATTTTTAGAATTATAAACATTTGAAAATCACATGTTTTTCAAAGGACGCCACACCGGTAGATAGAAGATTTGATAAAAATGAATTTCTCGTTTCCGATCTTCTAATAAAAATTTTTAATCGTTGAATAGCGCACACTCGATTTCAAAGTATTTTCTAATAGCGACGACGATGTTCAAAATTCGTTATCAATGTTCGTTTAATTTTTAGAATTATAAACATTTGAAAATCACATGTTTTTCAAAGGACGCCACACCGGTAGATAGAAGATTTGATAAAAATGAATTTCTCGTTTCCGATCTTCTAATAAAAATTTTTAATCGTTGAATAGCGCACACTCGATTTCAAAGTATTTTCTAATAGCGACGACGATGTTCAAAATTCGTTATCAATGTTCGTTTAATTTTTAGAATTATAAACATTTGAAAATCACATGTTTTTCAAAGGACGCCACACCGGTAGATAGAAGATTTGATAAAAGTGAATTTCTCGTTTCTGATCTTCTAATAAAAATTTTTAATCGTTGAATAACGCACACTCGATTTCAAAGTATTTTCTAATAGCGACGACGATGTTCAAAATTCGTTATCAATGTTCGTTTAATTTTTAGAATTATAAACATTTGAAAATCACATGTTTTTCAAAGGACGCCACACCGGTAGATAGAAGATTTGATAAAAATGAATTTCTCGTTTCCGATCTTCTAATAAAAATTTTTAATCGTTGAATAGCGCACACTCGATTTCAAAGTATTTTCTAATAGCGACGACGATGTTCAAAATTCGTTATCAATGTTCGTTTAATTTTTAGAATTATAAACATTTGAAAATCACATGTTTTTCAAAGGACGCCACACCGGTAGATAGAAGATTTGATAAAAATGAATTTCTCGTTTCCGATCTTCTAATAAAAATTTTTAATCGTTGAATAGCGCACACTCGATTTCAAAGTATTTTCTAATAGCGACGACGATGTTCAAAATTCGTTATCAATGTTCGTTTAATTTTTAGAATTATAAACATTTGAAAATCACATGTTTTTCAAAGGACGCCACACCGGTAGATAGAAGATTTGATAAAAATGAATTTCTCGTTTCCGATCTTCTAATAAAAATTTTTAATCGTTGAATAGCGCACACTCGATTTCAAAGTATTTTCTAATAGCGACGACGATGTTCAAAATTCGTTATCAATGTTCGTTTAATTTTTAGAATTATAAACATTTGAAAATCACATGTTTTTCAAAGGACGCCACACCGGTAGATAGAAGATTTGATAAAAATGAATTTCTCGTTTCCGATCTTCTAATAAAAATTTTTAATCGTTGAATAGCGCACACTCGATTTCAAAGTATTTTCTAATAGCGACGACGATGTTCAAAATTCGTTATCAATGTTCGTTTAATTTTTAGAATTATAAACATTTGAAAATCACATGTTTTTCAAAGGACGCCACACCGGTAGATAGAAGATTTGATAAAAATGAATTTCTCGTTTCCGATCTTCTAATAAAAATTTTTAATCGTTGAATAGCGCACACTCGATTTCAAAGTATTTTCTAATAGCGACGACGATGTTCAAAATTCGTTATCAATGTTCGTTTAATTTTTAGAATTATAAACATTTGAAAATCACATGTTTTTCAAAGGACGCCACACCGGTAGATAGAAGATTTGATAAAAGTGAATTTCTCGTTTCTGATCTTCTAATAAAAATTTTTAATCGTTGAATAACGCACACTCGATTTCAAAGTATTTTCTAATAGCGACGACGATGTTCAAAATTCGTTATCAATGTTCGTTTAATTTTTAGAATTATAAACATTTGAAAATCACATGTTTTTCAAAGGACGCCACACCGGTAGATAGAAGATTTGATAAAAATGAATTTCTCGTTTCCGATCTTCTAATAAAAATTTTTAATCGTTGAATAGCGCACACTCGATTTCAAAGTATTTTCTAATAGCGACGACGATGTTCAAAATTCGTTATCAATGTTCGTTTAATTTTTAGAATTATAAACATTTGAAAATCACATGTTTTTCAAAGGACGCCACACCGGTAGATAGAAGATTTGATAAAAATGAATTTCTCGTTTCCGATCTTCTAATAAAAATTTTTAATCGTTGAATAGCGCACACTCGATTTCAAAGTATTTTCTAATAGCGACGACGATGTTCAAAATTCGTTATCAATGTTCGTTTAATTTTTAGAATTATAAACATTTGAAAATCACATGTTTTTCAAAGGACGCCACACCGGTAGATAGAAGATTTGATAAAAATGAATTTCTCGTTTCCGATCTTCTAATAAAAATTTTTAATCGTTGAATAGCGCACACTCGATTTCAAAGTATTTTCTAATAGCGACGACGATGTTCAAAATTCGTTATCAATGTTCGTTTAATTTTTAGAATTATAAACATTTGAAAATCACATGTTTTTCAAAGGACGCCACACCGGTAGATAGAAGATTTGATAAAAATGAATTTCTCGTTTCCGATCTTCTAATAAAAATTTTTAATCGTTGAATAGCGCACACTCGATTTCAAAGTATTTTCTAATAGCGACGACGATGTTCAAAATTCGTTATCAATGTTCGTTTAATTTTTAGAATTATAAACATTTGAAAATCACATGTTTTTCAAAGGACGCCACACCGGTAGATAGAAGATTTGATAAAAATGAATTTCTCGTTTCCGATCTTCTAATAAAAATTTTTAATCGTTGAATAGCGCACACTCGATTTCAAAGTATTTTCTAATAGCGACGACGATGTTCAAAATTCGTTATCAATGTTCGTTTAATTTTTAGAATTATAAACATTTGAAAATCACATGTTTTTCAAAGGACGCCACACCGGTAGATAGAAGATTTGATAAAAATGAATTTCTCGTTTCCGATCTTCTAATAAAAATTTTTAATCGTTTTCTAATAGCGACGACGATGTTCAGAATTCGTTATCAATGTTCGTTTAATTTTTACAATTATAAACATTTGAAGCACTCTGGTCACCGATGACCACCGTCGCGCTACGCGAGAAACAATCTCCGGTCACATATGACCACCGTGGCGGTCAATGTGTTAAACAAAAGAAAAATTCTTATGAAATGATTCGATGCGAAGAAACTTCTGTTGCGCTGTGCCGTCGCGATTCCCTTTTGTTGTACGAGAAATGCGGAGAAACGCGATCCAGTTTATTGAGAGCGGTTGTGTTTGTATCAACTGTGGTTTTTAACACGTTGCCGCACACTTTTCATTTGACGATCGTGCTCGAAAACATATTTTCCTTTTTCAATTGAGAAAAACGCGTGAGAAGACGCATAAAAGAACAACTAATATGCTGTCTGGCGTGCTATACCTTTTTTTTCCATGTATTACTTAATAATTAACAAGTGTATGCGTTGGAACACTTCGTATTAACTGTTCGTTTTTTTATTAATTAAAATGTGCATGACGGATATAGCCGTCGTTTACCTACATATCGCCAAAGATCGGACGGCTGTAGCCGTTATTTGCGGCAACGTGTTAATTTATAGAATTTATACGAGAAACGTAAAAAATGTATACAATGACAAAAAAATAGTTAAATTTGAAAATTTTTGTATATTTAGAAATAAAATTGCTCGTATATTTTTATTCGCATTTATTGCAGAAAAACACGAAGAATTCTTTAAAGCGCATCATTGTTAACACGTTGCCGCACACTTTTAATTTGACGATCGTGCTCGGAAACACATTTTCTTTTTTCAATTGAGAAAAACGCATGAAAAAATGCATAAAAGAACAACTAATATGCTGTCTGGCATGCTATACCTTTTTTTTTCGATGTATTACTCAATAATTAACAAGTGTATGCGTTCGAACATTTCGTACTAACGCTGTTCTTTTTTTTATCGATTAAAATGTGCATGACGGATATAGCCGTCGTTTGCCTACATATCGCCAAAGATCGGACGGTTATAGCCGTCATTTGCGGCAACGTGTTAATGATATAAAAGTTAAAAATTGTTTTAGGTTTTTTGTTTAGATAACTGTTATAGTGATAATTGCGAAGAGCACGGTGTTAAATTCTGATTTATCAGAATTATTAGGTGACTATGATACGAGCAGTGATGTAAAAAGAAAATGGTAATGGAATAAAATGATTCAATTTAACCCCCTACCGTGTGACTTAAAAGTTACAAACTGATGTATCTATATTTTAAATAATTAATTTTGTTCAGTTATCACTGCGCTATTAAATTTGATCATTGTATTACTGTAGTGACACCACGAATTATTAGTTAAAATATTTTCAAGTCAAAGTGAAAAACTGTAATCAATCGTAATTTTTTCTACAATAAGCAGACAAAATTCGGGCTATAGAGGGTTAATAGTGCAGTGATAACTAAACAAAATTAATTTTTTAAAATATAGATTATTGTACTACTATTATTGATTACTGTATTACTGTAGTGACACCACGAATTATTAGTTAAAATATTTTCAAATCAAAGTGAAAAACTGTAATCAATCGTAATTTTTTCTCCGATAAGCAGACAAAATTCAGGCTATAGAGGGTTAATTTGCGTTATGAAATTTGTTCTGCGAAACAGTCTTGTAATAAGTGAGAATAAGAAATATTTTTGTTAGTGAAAGTTACTTTTATATTATAATTAGAGTAAATTACTACCGTTTTTATTATTTTCCACAGAACGAAGAAACTAAGTATTTTATTTCGGATTTTTACCATGACAGGGTGTTCCAAAAGGTTTAAAAGGACTAAAAACGCTATTGCTATATAGATCGATACAATTTTTGTCGATATGACAAAAATATACATATAAAAATTTAGATACATTGTGCAGTGAATTATGTTATAACACATGTGAATAAAAATAAAAATAATTTTCTGCTATAGAAGATGTCCATGCACGGTTTTAGTAAAGGATTGTTTCATTTCTGAGACCGTATATATACGCCCTTCGTAGCGAATGAGTTAAAGGATGATTCCTGAGATGATTTCAAGCAACTTTTTCCTTTGCGAAAATGTCAAATTCGGCTCTGTTAACGAGTTATTAACGAAAGACACCGACCAACCGCCGAACGAGTAAAGCGGCTGCCCGCCAGCGGGAGCGTTGGCTCCGCGCCGTGCTTGTACCTTAACGAACAAGTCAGAATGTCTCGAAGCAACATGTTGGCGAGTGTTGAACAAAAGTTATATGGAATAAACTAATTAATTGTTATTCGCATAGAACAAGTAAACTGAGTTTCAACACTCGGCAATAGCTGCTTCGATACATTCTTATTTGATAGTTGAAGCACCAGAACGTGAAGTACAGTCGTCTTACTTGTTCTGTGATTGGTCGGTGTTTTTGGTTAATGATTCGTTAATAAATAAATTTGAAAAAGTTGTTTGAAATCATCTACAGACCTTTTGGGACACCCTGTATACAAGAAAGTTCTTCAGTACTCAAACGGTTAAAGTAGACTTTCAGAAAAATCTTAGAAAGACAGTATGAAGTAAAGTTGTGGGTAACGTAAACAGTTAGAGAGTGACAGAAGCATTTTATAACTGTAATAAATTTTTATTTTATTATTTATTCTTTTGTTACTTTATTATTTATTCATTTATTATTTTATTATTTTATTATTCATTTATTATTTTATTACTTAGTTATTACTGTATTTAAATTTTTCTTCATTCTAAATTTGTTAACTGTCCAACGACTTATGGACGGAAGTGTAGGTAAAAACGATTCCGAACAGCTGCCTGGAAAATTGTAGAATACAAAGAGGAAGGGGAAAAGATTGTTTGCAAGAAAAGGAGTAAAAATTGAGGCGCAAGATAGAAAAGGAGGGCAGAGGAGAAAGAACAAATAGGTCGTGAGAAGAGAAAGAAGAAGGTGTTTTGTGGAGAATAGATAGAATGTGTAGGAAAGAACAGAGAGTGAAGGATGAGTCAATATTGTTGAAGAAGAGAAAAGATGGATGAACGAATGAGAGGAATGAAACGGTGAATGTATGTGATAGGTAAAATGGTCGTGATATGTTTGGAGTTTCCGAACAAATGAGAAATGAAAGCTCTTTTTTCCTGGCGAAATGATACCAGTGAAGATGGAAGATTTCTGTTTTATACATGGTTTGTTTGAATTTGTAAAATATATTAAAAGAAACCGAAATAGGGCCGTTATTAAGATTTATAAAAAATGAAATTATTCTTCGAAGAGTGTAAATATATCGTGTCTGTTAATTCAGTTATTAATAATTCAGTTTGCTAATTAATGAATAAAAAGAATGTCAAATTTCCGGAAAAACAAATGCATACAATTCTTCAATTTTCATGCAATTTTACTGTTTTTTTTTTTTTTTATAAATCTCACGATAAATTCTTCTTTCATGTCTCTCAAGTACACTCTATGAAATTGAAGTAATTTTTGGCAATTGTTCAAACATCAGTATGTTACAAAATTCAAAAACTTATGAATTCTAATAACTTTTGTAATAACTGTCTTACAGAATATTACAGTATCTTGCAAAATTAAAAAACTTATGAATTCTAATAACTTTTGTAATAACTATCTTACAGTATTTTGCAAAATTTAGAAACTTATGGATTCTAATAACTTTTGTAATAACTATCTTACAGTATTTTACAGTATTTTGCAAAATTTAGAAACTTATGAATTCTAATAACTTTTGTAATAAATATCTTACAGTATCTTACAGTATTTTGCAAAATTTAGGAACTTATGGATTCTAATAACTTTTGTAATAAATATCTTACAGTATCTTACAGTATTTTGCAAAATTTAGGAACTTATGGATTCTAATAACTTTTGTAATAACTATCTTAGAGTATATTACAGTATCTCGTAAAATTCAAAAACTTATGAATTCTAATAACTTTTGAAATAACTATCTTACAGTATTTTGCAAAATTTAGAACTTATGAATTCTAATAACTTTTGTAATAAATATTTTACAGTATCTTAGTGTTTTGCAAAATTTAGAAACTTATGAATTCTAATAAAAATTTTTGAATTTTGTAAAATTATCATAGAGTGTACTTGAAAAATATGAAAAATAAATTTATCGTGACATTTATAATAGAAACGCTAAAATTGTATGAAAATTTAAGAATTGTCGATACGTCAGTGGGAACACGTGCGTTTCAACCTCGGTTCTCTACTTTCAACCTTGTTCTCCCCTTTTGCACTTCACTTATCCATTAGAGTTATACCACTGTGGCGTTTTCTCTGTCTACGAAAAGAATCGATAACCATCAAAAGTTTGAGAATCCTGATTCCTACACTTATACATATCCTTGTGACAAATCGTACAAGGAAGAAAATATTTAGAACAAAATTATCAAATAACAATTTGTAAATATGAAAATCATTTGGGAATATCGAAGTTTTTATAATTATTTCAAAGTCCGAAATCGTGTTAAGTGAAACAATATGATTAGTTGTTTCTTTATTCTTACTCGGAGACCTTAAACAGAAGTTATGAATAAATTATTGTTATGCATTTATGGCAAACTTGAAGACACAAAGATACACGGAATACAGATAATGATCAGAAGAATATAAATAATCATAAAATGCAGTACTCGTTGCAATATTTAGTGAATAAAACAATTTCCTATCCAGCTTCCATTTTTTAAAATTATATTCGTAAAAATATGAATCTGCATAAAAATCCGTGGTCCAGATATGAAGAACTATTACTAAAATGTTCAAGATTCAAAACTCTAGATTTGAAAACCAGGACAAATTTCTATTCTCATACAATAATAAAAAAAATAATCGAATTTTATGCTACGATACAATAATTTAAATCAACAACATTCTATAATTCTGCTTCGATACTATAAAAAAAAAACAGATCATCTAATTTTAATTTTTCTCTCTGAAATTCAATTCATTTAATTGTAAATCTACTTCAAAAATTATCCCAACCTTCAAAATCAGTTATAGCATTTCCAAACTGTTCTCGCGAGAAAAACGCAAAAATGCAGATGTTTTCGAGTACTATACAGTCTCTGACCATTGAATTAAGACTACCTACGAAAATTTCACTTCTATGGCTATAACGTTACGTCGTATATGGAAAAATGTCTTTTGTCTTTCAAATTATTACTAAATACGTTGATAACGATGTATACATAGCAATCGATTTGTTACTATCGCGATAATAATCAAACTCTGTGGGCGATGAGCGATTCCAAAACCAAAAACATCCCATTGCTCCCATGGCTAGGCAATTCTCCCGACTCGAACGCCATAGAAAATGTCCGGACCCTACTCGAAAGACTAGTTTACAACAATAACAATAATACTTATAATTCGTTAATAGATTCTATTAAATTACATTAAACAAAGAAACTACTTTCCTTTGCAGGCCTCTACAATTTTCTTCTGAATTCTTAACTATTCCGCAATCAAATGCTTTTGAATTACAGTCCGTGGCCATCGAATTAGGACCACGTACGAAAATTTCACTTCTATGGCTATAACGTTGTACCATATATGGAAAAATGTCTGATCTTTCAAATTATTACTAATGTAATTTGTAATATACAGTCCCTGGCCATCGAATTAGGACGACGTACGAAAATTTCACTTTTATGGCTGCAACGTTGTGTCATATATGGAAAACTGTCTTTGATCGTTCAAATTATTACTAAATACGTCGATAACGATGTATACATAGCAATCGATTTGTTACTATCGCGATAATAATCAAACTCTGTGGGGGATGAGCGATTCCAACACCAAAAACATCCTTTTGCTCCCATGGCCGGGCAATTCTCCCGACTCGAACGCCATAGAAAATGTCTAGAGCCTACTCGAAAGACTAGTTTACGACTCTTCAAGCACCACGTTATCTGAGTTGAAAACAAAAATTACAGATATTTAGGAAAATAATGAAGATACGAAGCATATGATCGAGAAATGTACACGGAGCGTGCCGGAAAGGATACAAACTGTCGTCAAACCAAAAGGTGGAAATACAAAATGTTAACGTGTGTTAATAACGTTACGTACAGTGGTAGCGTATCATGTTAGTAGTTAATAAATTATATCGTTACAATTTGAACAGGCCTTTCAATTTTACGTAAAACGTGAATAATGCTGAAAATTTGTAGCGGTCCTAATTCGATGACCAGGGACTCTAGTGTACCAGGAACAATTTTAACCTTTATACAGTCACTGAGTGAAGATTCAGTAATATTTTGTTTCTAGATATTACAATATATTATAAATGTTAAAAAAAATTTTTCAAAAACTGCAACGATTAACCATTCATCAAGAAAATACAAATCTCATCTACGAAATCGCATCCGACAAGGAACGATTTATAACCACATTATCTGAGTTGAAAACAAAAATTACAGATACTTGGGAAAATAATGGAGATACGAAGCATATGATCGAGCAATGTACACGGAGCGTGCCGGAAAGGATACAAAGCTGTCATCGAAGCAAAGGGTGGAAATACAAAATATTAACATGTGTCAATAACGTTATGTACAGTAGCAGTGTATCATGTTAGTAGTTAATAAATTATATCGTTACAATTTGAACAGGCCTTTCAATTTTACGTAAAACGTGAATAATGCTGAAAATTTGTAGCGGTCCTAATTCGATAGTCAGGGACCGTGGAATCGCAGACCGCTGCGCTAACTGTCCCACATAAATACGCTTGCTGTAGTAACTTTTATAAAGCGTGAAATTTACAAATTGTAGATAAATAATAGCTATTGACGTACAATACACAAAACTGTACATGCTTTAGCTCGAGCGATTGCTACGAATATGATTTCTAAAATAACAGCAATAAAATAAATATTAAAGAAAATGAACAATACAAATGCAATATTTTTTTTTTCATTCGATTAATTAAATTAAATTATATCGTTACAATCTGAACAGGCCTTTTAATTCTACGTAAAACGTGAAAAATTCTGAAAATTTGTAGCGGTCCTAATTCGATGGCCAGGGACTGTACACACAAGACACTTTATTCTCTACGTACACTTTAATATTTACAGGCGAAATTCTTCGATGGATTTCGGCATTCAGCTTACCGACTTGCGTTCTGCACACAAACGATCAGAGCGAGAGAGTTAAATATTCGAACAGAGCCGGACTCTGAAGCGGAGGACGTGAGCCGAAGCCGGCCCTAAGACTCTTAATCCTTATTTTGACAAGTCGGACAGGACAAGCATGATGGTCTTTGCCTTCGTTTATTTACCAACCTCAAAATGAGCTCGAAAAACGAGCACAGCGAAAGAGAATTCACTCGCGTATCACTGTCCAATGAATTCCCGGTTTATTCGACATTGCTCACGCGAGATCACTCGGTATACAGGGTGTTCTAGAATTGGTGGTTTAATCGCAAAGAAGGTGATTCTACGTAAAGAAAATTAATATTATTTTCTTAACTATTTCTTAACTATTTAAAACATGTCCGTATTTTTAATAAAGTATAAAACGTACTGTATTTATAATAAAGTTTAATCTTTAACTGCAATTTTAATTTAATAATAAAATTGAAAACTCAACTTTTCTGAATTATTTTCCCTATCTTTACTAAAAGTAAATGACTATTTTTTTTTATTAATAATGTATCGCATTTATAAATATTAATAGTAAGCCTGATGTGTCTTATTCAATTGTTTACCGACTCGCGGATATTGAAGACACTATCCAAGTTGACACTTACTATCAATATCTACAAAAATATATATCATTACATTATTTATTACTTGAAATAATAAAAATCAATTTTGTATAAGAAACTCTCTATGGTTAATAAAAATGAAAACTCAACTTTTCTGAATTATTTTCCCTATCTTTACTAAAAGTAAACGACCATTTTTTTTTTTATTAATAATGTATCGCATTTATAAATATTAATAGTAAGCGTGATGTCTTATTCAATTGTTTACCGACTCGCGGATATTGAAGACACTATCGAAGTTCACACTTACTACCAATATCTATAAAAATATATATCATTACATTATTTATTACTTAAAATAATAAAAATCAATTTTGTATAAGAAATCGCCTATGGTTAATAAAAATGAAAGCTCAACTTTTCTGACTTATTTTCCCTATTTTTAATTAAAGAATACTTCAACCCATCTTAATTCAACAATCTGCCTATATGTAGAGTGAATCGAAATTAATATTTGCTTATTAGGAATCGTGCTATTTTTAATTGCAACGTAGAAAAAGAAAAGATATTGGAAACGAACGAAAGAACCATCTCTTAACGAAGAAGTGATGAGATGATATACGAATAGCCCACTTTCCAGCATGAAATAAGTGGCATCATAAAAAAGTAGGATATAACCAGATGGAAAGAGGCGCCGACACCTCTTAAAATGCTTCTGCTATTAACTCTAGTCAGAAATTTAATATTTACATGTTCGCGGTCTAGTAAACTTGAAAAGATATGAGTCGTTAAAAACGTCTTCGAGAACATAAACAAATGCGTGCGCGTTAAAAATTTCTAAGAAGCATTTCGAAAAAAAAAAGGAGCAAATAATAATTGTTACGAAACGATAACGTTCGACGTACCTCTAAATGCTGAAGCAGAAGATCCAAGATGACGAGAATTTTGTTGCTCGACAAAAGGGCTTCGATGTTGGTATCGTTCCCACTGACGCTGAGCTTGAAGACACGACACACCGAAAGAATGCTTCTGAAATACACAAAAATATAGATTTATAGTATAAGAATATAATTATGTTTAGAAAATAAAGTCACGCGTATGTTCGTACACAATTCAATTAAACAGTTTATGAATAGTATCTGCAGAATAAGTTGCTATTTAAGATGAACAAATATATTTGAAATTGTACGTTTAAATCTTGTAATACATAAAACTTTTATAGCATTGGTTATTCTATTGTTTAATATTATCATTACATTCTATGCATTTTTTCTTAACTATTAACACATTGACAGCTGGCCCCGCGAAAACGGGGGTTTCTGAGTCTGTCGCTTGAGCGCGGAACTGTATTTTTTTCTATAATTATAAATTAAAAATTTCAATTTTGTTTCTATTTTTAATTACCGATAAATTGTATACGACGAATATGCAAATAAAACGTTCTATTTTACGAAAATATATAATCTTTTAAATATTTTTTTTTAGCTATTCAGTGATCAAAAACAAGCGAATAAGGGATTTAAATGTTTGGGATTTAAATGGCCGATACGTTGCCGGCGCTCAGGCTTTAAATGTCTCTTAGGTCGCCGGCTGTCAATGTGTTAAAATGATACTTTTTCATAAGCTTTAACACTAGATCTACCAAGGTTCATTCATAATTTTTCAGAGAAATTTTATAAATTAATTACGGTGCCTTTCGAAGAATTTTCTATGATTTTCTGTTAAAAATATATATAAATATTTGTCTCCGTTGGAATATCTATATTTTTTTATACACCTTTATTCTGATTTCTTCAATAGAAATAAATATGTATTAATTGTACATTTTGGTATGGAATTATTTAAATATATTTTTTATTCCAAGATGCGATTATTTATCTATTTTGAATAATGTAAATCACAGATGAATAATGTAATATAATATTTGAATAATGTAATGTCATAGATTCAATAAATCCAAAATAATGAAAAAAGCAAACAACGCGGAATACAAAAGGAAGTAAAACTAGTTTAATATGTGTATAAATGCATGATAGAATAAATTTAAAGCGTTGGAGAAATAAAATTAATTATTAAGTTCATTGTTACTATTTCTGCATATCATAAAACTGCTTTAACTCTTTGGGGCACGCTGGGATTAAAAGTGTCCCGCCTTTTCGATGCACCGTGATGCATGGTGGGACGTTTTTAGTCCCACCTTGATTTAGGGAAAAGGATATGCTTTAATAAGTACCATTCACGAACCCATGTGGCACGGTGGGACTATTTGAGTCCACTCCTATAACAACAAATTCAATTGAATTACTATTATTTTTTTATGTTTTTACATTATGCGATTCCTTTATTAGTTAAGATATACCAATTTTGTTTCATTTAAAACGCAATCAAATTTCTATGCAACGTGGGTCTATTTTATTATCCGAAGTCCTGTGCCGCAAAAAGTTAAATGTCATTTTTAGATCATACGTGTGGAAATTTATTTATTAACACATTGCGTACGGCGCTCTGCGCGTTCAACGTGCGCTCAAAGCCCGCACATTTGCGAACGCTTCAGAAGCATGCTTGGCAAGCAATAGAAAGCGGATACGTACATTTCTAATTTGTATTTTGTATTATATTCGCATAGATTATTCATAAATATTACTATATTTTTAGTTTACACGTCTATTTATTGTATAAGAATTAGGGCCTATTTCATGAAATCAATTTTTGTTATAATTTATCAGTAACAGATTGAAAATATAGATGATTCTTTAAAAATTGTTGCCTAACAAATTAAAACGCCAAGTTTGAAATTCCAAAATGTACAATAGTAAAACACTTTATAAGATACGGTACGTACGACGATCGGCACAGATCTACCGATGTACAGACTATAATGACTGATCGTTTCTACATGCTCGGAATGTTGAAATTCAGTTATTTCGCTAATCATTTGTCTTAAGAATAGGAGAGGCTTCGTTACCCTGGTAACGTAACAAAAATATTTGTCGCTGGATGCTTAAGTCGCCGATTGATTCGAAAAAAAACATGAAAACGAGATATCTCGTGACCCGGCCGCAACGTTCGATTTGCTAAAAACGAGATATCTCGTGACCCGTACGCAATGTGTTAAAAAACGTAAAAGTTTGGAAAATTAAATTTTGTGCGCTTACTTATTTGGTAGATTAAGAGATGCGTTCTGTGTTTGCAGTCCTAAATTCAGCAGATTCGTCAACACATCGAATCCATTTAAAATGCGAAATGCATTTTGATCGAACGAACACTAAAACATCGCAAAGAATATATTCATATTAAAATATGTTAATAACGTAAAGTACGTATGAATTATTAATATAAAGTAACAGACTAGTAAAAGTAATTTAAAGTAATTTTTAATTATTCTTCAATATTATAAAGCGATAGGATAATACAGTAACTTACCGATTTTGAAAATGCTCTTGTTATTTCGCCTAGACAACGTTCCAAAGCGGCAATGGCAACGCTTGACCAAGCAGTCTTTGAATGATTGTTGTACAATCGATCTAATTCCTTCAAGTTTCTGCGAAACTTAGCTTTATTGGTCGACTCGATAAATTGGTTCGCATCTGTCTTGTGATCGCTTTCCCATTCTTTACCGCGTAAAGTCATGCGTTGCTTCATTTTCCTGCATCGACGTTTTAAAGCTTTTTGTTTCTCTTTTGCGGCTTTAACCTCGTTAGAGTTATTGTTATCAACGACGGAAACTGGTACGTCGCGAATTTGCGATATATTAAAGCGTTGCAATTCGTCTCGCGACGGTTCTCGTCCATCGTGTGTATTTCGTACCGCTTCAAGATGAGTTTTTCCTTTTAAATGGCTTAATAGGTGTACTTCATTGGGTATCTACAAAAATCACAAATATATTAATTACTAAAACAATGAATATAAATGAAACTTATCGTATTGAAACCTACAATTGTTCCGCATAAAGAACACTGTTTTTGCGCAGGATAAGATTTCAATGTAGGTGGAACTTCCTCCGATCTTAAAATCGAAGATTCAACCGCTCTTTGTCTAATGTGTTCTATATTTTCAACGTGTCTTCTGGCTGATTCTTGCTGTTTCTGAGCTATTTTCTTTTGCAATTCTTCCTGATTCGCCAACTGCGCCGCATGAAGCGCTGATAAGCGTTCTTCTCGATCTCTGGCTTTTTCTCGTGCAAGTTCCTGTGAATTTTGCGTTGATGTTAATATATTTCTAATAACATTGATAATGATTTTACAATATTACAGGGTCTGTCCGGAAAGTAATGCAATTTGTTTTTTTCCGCCATTTTTCCTGGTCCCAGCGTATTTGAATTTATTGATTTGGGTCGAGGGGACTCTTAGCTTTAAAACGCCTGCAACCTGGGCCTTCTCAACACTCTGGGAACGTCAGAATCGTAGTTTCCGTGAACCTCTTGTTAGTGTCCGTGTCACGACGCACAATGGAGAAAACAATCGAACAACGTTATGCGATTAAATTCTGTGCTAAATTGAATAAAAGCCTCGTCGACATGGACCAAATAATTAACCCTTTGCGGTCCGAACCACGTTCGACACTTTAACCCAATTAGTTCATATTCAATAATATACTTTTAAAAACTGTCAATAATTTAGCTGAATTTTCACATCTTCATTACCAGTAAGATATCTAGATAGAAAATTTTCCATTAAATAACATTTTAATGTAAAGGAATATGTTTCGTATCCCAAAACTGAAAACAATGGAACAAAGTAAAATGTCGAGTCTGGCTCGACA